>JAQZBX010032344.1:6060-25994 GCA_029593785.1 Cabassous unicinctus | reverse complement strand
AACTATCATTACTACTTCATTTTTTAATTAATCGTATGTGGCTATTTTATTGGCTTCATTTTTGAAGAAATTTTAGATCACAGAAGGGTTACAACTGTGGCAGGGGAGGATCATTGGTGTGGGGTGTCAGTGAGGGGTGATACATGGGAGAAAGTTTACCTGGGTATACATATAAGGCATATAAATGTGTTCAAATGTTCATGGGGCATTGTCACGGTGGGTGGAGATTACACACAATAACCAAAATAACTTAAACTTAGTACAATTCTAACACCTAATTCTATAGTTTGTATATATATATACAAAAATATACAAACAAGTATAGTTAGGAAAATTCTTCAAAAGAAAAGTAATGAGCCTTATCAGTTATGAAAATATGTTATGAAGCCACAATAATTAAGACAACATGCCTCTGGCATATGATCAGGCAGACATTAACAATAGAACAGAATGTAAAATCTAGAAACACTTCAAAAATAAATCCAGGATTCAGTATATGATAATACATATGTTTGGTTGTTTAATAAATGGTGTTATGACAACTACATAACCATCTGGAGAAAAATAAAATTATATCCCTATCTCACAAATTCTATCTAGATGTACTAAAGACTTAAATGTGGAAAATGAAAACATAAAATACTGGAAGAAAACATAAGAGAAGTTTTAATAATCTCAGAATAATGAAGTCTTTCATAACCCAAAGCCATAGAGAATATTACTACCAATCTTTTGGAAATAAACAAGATTATAAGGGAATATATAAAAAATTGTATGCCAACAAATTATATAACCTAGATGAAATGGAAAAATCCCTAGAAAGGTACAAATTATTGAACCAGACTCAGGAGGAATTGGAAAATCTGAATAGATCTATAATAAGTAAAATATTAAATTAGAAAAAATTAAAACTTTTTTTTTTTTTTTTTACTGGGAGGTCCCGGGGATTGAACCCTGGTCCTTCCATATGGTAGATGGATGCCCAACCTCTTAAGCCACGTCCACTTCCCATGCATGTCTCTTGCCATCATTTTGTTCCTTGAGACCCTGTTCATTTTTTTTTTCCATTCTTCTCTTTATCTCTTCTTTTGCATGTTTGCTTTCAGTGGTCTTGTCTTCCAGTTCACTGATCCTTTCTTCTGCCTCTTCAAATCTGCTGTTATATGCCTCCAGTATATATTTTTTAGGAGGTACCAGGGATTGAACCTGGGACCTTGTATATGGGAAGCAGGCACTCAAACACTGAGCTATACCCCCTCCCCTCCAGTGTATTTTAAATTTCATTTATTGTGTCTTTCATTCCCATAAGATCTGCTATTTTTCTATATATGCCTTCAAATTCTTCTTTGTGCTCACCCAGGGTCTTCTTAATATCCTTAATCTCTTTAGCCATCTCATTGAATTTATTAAGGAGATTTGTCTGAACATCTATAATTAGATGTCTCAACTCCTTTATGTCATCTGGAGGCTTAGTTTTTTCCTTTGACTGGGCCATATCTTCATGTTTCTTGGTATGGATTGTAGTTTTTTTTCTGTGTTTTGGCATCTGATTTTCAGGTGTATTTATTCTTGGCTCCTTTTTCTCTTTTAAGTCTAGTGCTTTCTATTTGATTGGCTTTGTGCTACAGCCCCTTTGATACTTGGTTCAACTTAATTTGGTAGTTTATAGTGGTTTGCATTAGCCAACCTGAATTTTTTCAGCTCATTTTCATTGGTTTATTGCCCTTTCTTCTTTGCTGGTTGTGGACTAGGAGCTGAGGATGTGGTTGGTACAATAAGCCATGGAGATTGAAGCTGCCCACATTGCCCTAGGAATGAGGAAGCTACTCCCACATTTCTCCCCTACCAGTGGAAGGGACAGAGCCACAGCTGTGTGCAATAATCCAAGCTGCGCAGGCCAAGACCATCTGTAGTTGCCTGGAGAGACTGATGAAGCTCCACACCCCTACCTTCCCTATCTGGGGAAGGGATAGAGCCACAGGTGTGGGCAGCAAACTATGCTGTGTGAGTCAGAATTGACTGCAGTTGCCCAGGTAGATTGATGAAGCACTGGCCCCTCCTCCTTCCCTGCCAGGGGCAGGAATGGAACTTCTTGTGTGCCCAGCAATCTAGTCCCTGTTATCCAAAAGTGACTGCAGTTGTCCAAGGGTAAGGGAGCACTGTCCCTCCCCCTCCTCTGTCAGGCGTGGGGATGGAGCCACAGATGTGTCCAACAATCCAGCTGGTACAGGCCAAAAGTGCCTGCAGTTGCCTGGGGAGGCTAAGGGAGCACTGTCCCTCTGCCCTGTCAGGGGTGGGGATGGAACCACAAGAGTGCCCAGTACTCTAATTCTTGTGGGCTGAAAGTGCCTGCGGTTGCTGGGAGAGGCTGAGGAAACACTGCCCCCCTCCTATTCTATTTGGGATGGAGATGTATCCACAGGTTTAGCCACCAATCTAGTCTGTGTGGGCAAAAGTGCCTGCAATTGCCTGAAGAGGTTGGTGCATATCCCCCCAGCTTCCTCCCTGCCGGAGGTGTGGCTGGAGTCTAGGCTAGGGCTGCAATCTGACCTAGATAGAAAGAAACTGGTGCCTCCCTTCACTGTGATTTTCAATCAGCCTCACTTTCCCTCATGCCTAGGGTGGAGTTAAAATGGAAGCTACCATCCTCTTTCTGACTTGGACAGTTCAAACTTTAGCTGTTTGTAAGATTGGACTTTAGCCAGCTGAATTTACTAAACAGTAGTTGAAATTGGTGCCCGACCATCTCTTCCTCCCCCATTTTTGGGAAATAAAGCTTCCAATTCCAGCGAGGGAATAGCTCCCCCGGTGGCTTGCGCTGCCAGCGGAAGATAAGCACCAGCCTCCAGGGGCTGGAGTGCTGTACTTGTGAACTGTACACTATAAAAAAGTGAATTTCATGATAAATTATCTTCTAATAAAGCTGTTATGAAAAAAACCATAAGAGACAATATTAATCTAGTTACATAAAAAGTTTTAAATAATCTGCATTGCAAAAGCTACCATAACAAATTTAAATTGCAAACAAAATTCTGGGGAAAAAATATGGGCAACTCAAATCCCAGAACAAGGACTAATCTCCTTAACATATAAGGAACATTTAAAAGTCAATAAAAGTACCACAATCTAAATCAAATTTGAATCACCTTTTTTTGTTACAAAAAAATTTAAAACGCATATAAAAAGAAGCTTGTTTTCAATCCTAAGTGAAATAAAGACTACCACTACACTGAAACTAATTTCACCCATCAGATTGGCAAAGATCAACAAGTTTGAGAATACTGTGTTGGTGAGAATTAAAAAATAACTTTAATACATTGCTGGTAGGAATGTATACAGGACTGTTTGGTATATATATCAAGATTACAAATACACGTACCCTTTGACAAGCAATTTTATTACTGGGAATATGTTCAGTGTAAAATGGTAAATATTTAACAATCAACTCTGGAAAAATTAAGGGAAGGAGAGGCCTCTTATTTGTAATATTTGAATATTTTAATGGTGTAAATACTCCCACCATGGCCAATTTCCAGCTACTAACCTAATGTCAACCAGCTCTCAAAATTCCTGACACTTTCACAAAAGCAGCTCTTGCAAGACCATATGAACCTGCTCCAATACATTACTGAATATTCATTAGAGAATGAAAAAAAAAAGTATCTTCCAGATTGCACCATTGTAAGCAATAACAAAAGATTTTGAAATAATCTAAATGGCCATCAGTAGATGACTGCTTAAATTAATGATTTTACCACGATGTTATTTTTAAAAATTGAGAAAGTTCCTTATTAACACATATGAAACAATCTCTAAGCTATATTGTTAAGCTAAAAAACAAACAAGTTGCAGAACAGTGTGTATCATATAACATTTGAGGGAAAAGAGGGGGAATATATATACATAGAATATCTCTGGAATGATATTTAAGAAGCATTGATTTCCTCCAGAGTACAGAAATGGGTGACTGCTGGATATGGGTGGAAGGGGGAATTTTTACCGTAAATCGAAAAACTGTTAAAAAATTTGAGCCATGTGAATGTATTATACAAATTTAAATTATTTTTAAAGTGGATTGTTCTAACACTAAATAAAATAAGTATGTTTATTATCTTTAGAGAGATAAAGGAAAGAATTGCACAAAGAAAAAATAATAAACAGTTACAAAACAAAAGGAGTGATTAAGAAGAAAAACCAGTTACAGATTTGGGGAAAACTATAAAAATGGAAATAAAAACAATTTTGAATGCAAAAGTGATTAAACCTGATAAAGGGATAGCAAAAGTGGCTATGAAATTGCTCTTCTTGTGGGTCTCTCTTTGAGATCTTATAGTTTATGACTAGGACTATCTGATAGGTTGGAATGCTTTCTTAGAGTTCTATCAAGTTCTACAATGTAGTGAATTTTAATTTTGCTTACATTTTACTTGTATAGCCCACTTCTTGTCTTTTTTTTTTTTTTTTTTATGTCAGGTTATTCACAGACAAACCTAATGAGATCTACTAGAGCATTTCAAAGAAGAGGAAACTATTTACAATACATTCTTTATTGTGGTAATAAAAATAGTATATGGATTTGATGTTGCTCAATGTGTTTGAACATCTCCAGCATCTTTTAGAATGAATGGATATGTTTCCCTCAAGAAGCAAACACACATTTGTGCAACTACAGAATACACTTGAGGTTAGTAAATTGCCCTCCCCGGTGTATGTGGTTTGTAAAGCAAATGGATACTGTGGAATTGACACGTATGTGTTGAAGAATCCACCCTAAAGCAAGTCAACATCACATTACAGATTTAGATTTTGAGTCCTTTTCTGAAATGCAAAATTGTCAGTTTTCTAAATGTGGTCCAAATAAGTGAGAGTATAAACATGTATGACTTGTGTAAGTTTTACCCCATGAAAATAGATGTATACAATACATTCTTTTATTTTTCCAAATCAACTCAATTAGTCATCATTTGATTCTAGGGTTGCCAGATTTAGCAAATTAAAATACAGGGCATCCAGTTAAATATGAATTTCATATAAATAATGAATCATTTTTTTAGTATAAACATATTACAAATATTTGATGAGACAACTTATACCAAAAAAAGGTTAGTTTTTTATCTGAAATTCAAATGTAACTGAGCACCTTGTATTTCATCTGGCTATTCCTACCTGATGAGTGGGAAAATCAATCAGACATTTGGGCATGGCAGTGGCCTCCTCTTTGTTAGGATTGTGCCATAGTCCTGGTTAGTCCAGGACTTTTGGGAAGGGCTCTCTATACTTACATCCGTTCTGTTCCCTGCTTGTCCAAGCCCACATGTTTCCCTGAAGTTGGGTAGTTACTTCAAGAGCAGTTAGAGCTCAGGGGTCTTTCACTGTGTGGATAATGCTATTCATAAAGTCCAAACAGGAAAAACGAAGTATACTGTTTAGAAATGCGCTCTTAGACAGTAAAACTATAAAGAAAAAATCTAAATGGTTATCTTAAAAGGTAAAGATGGAGATGGGACACATTAATAGCTTCTGAGGTGCTGGTAGTACTATATCTTGACCTAAATGATGGTTGCAAGAGTATTTTTTTTTAAGATTTATTTATTTATTTTATTCCTCTCCACCCCACCCCACCCCTGCCACCACTGTTTTGCACTTGCTGTCTGCTCTCTGTGTGTTCTGTCTGCTTGTCTTCTCTTTAGGTGGCACAGGAACCGATCCTGGGGCCTTCCAGAGTGGGAGAGAGGCGTTCAATTTCTTGTGCCACCTCAGCTCCCTGGTCTGCCGTGTCTCTTATTGTCTATCCTCTGTGTCTGTTTTTATTGCATCATCTTGCTGCGCCAGCTCTCCGCACAGGCCAGCACTCCTCCATGGGCCAGCAGTCCGTGCTGGCCAGCTCTCTGCTCGGGTCAGATTTCTTTCACTAGGAGGCCTGGGAATTGAACCCTGGATCTCCTATATGGTAGATGGGAGCCCAATTGCTTGAGCCACATCTGTTTCCCAAGAGTATTTGATTTGTAATTATTTGTTGCACTGCACATTTGCCTTATGCACCTTTCTGAATATGTTATATTTCAAAACAGCAACCAAAAAGGATTCAAAGGAAATCATTGTTAGGAGCCCAGAGTCTGGAATGTGACAGGCACGGGTTTGAATCTTAGCTTCTACCCTTTCTAGTTGTGCAATCTTAAGCAGTGCAATTAACCTTGGTTTTCTGAATTAAAAAATAGAGGTAATAATAGAACTAATATCCTACTGAATATTACATGCAGTAATATACAAAAAGCACTTAACACAAGACTTGGTAAACAGTTTATGCTCAATAAATTTTAGCTGGAATTTTCATCTTCATCACCGTCAAACCAGCCCTTTTCCTGGCAAACAGTGTGTGCTTGGGTTGGGGGTCAGGTGTTAACCAGTTAACTCAAAGATGGTTGTTCTAATAATCAGGACAGGACCTGCTACTTAGTCATGGACTCTGAATGACATCTATTTCCCCTGAGGAATTTATTTTTGTGTGAAATATATATGTTCTCAATCACAATTTTAAATTTAATACCCAGAATTTTTTTTTTACAAAGAAAGAATGTATTTTCAACCAAAGCAAGTAAATGTGCATTTAATAGCTCAGCACAAAGGCCAGAATAAATATCTTGAAATTTTGAGACTAGAACAAAGTTGCAAGACAAAGGATGGGGTTTTATGGCTGGGGGTAACTTGGAGATACCACACTAATTGTCATGATAACATAGTCTATAAATGGGTGATTGTGATTTATGACAGTTTAGAGGCAAGAATATAATCAACCTTGGTTTTCAGTTAGAGTTGAAAAAGGAAATTGGCAGCATAATTTTGGAACTGCCAACTGTCCTTAGAGCCATTTGTCCCCACCATATGGGGATGGGAGGGGAAAATAAGAAAGCAAGAACTAGCTGTGTCTATATGCCATGTGTTTTTTACTGCGCCATAATGAGTTAACTGGAGTTTCCCCTCAGGACACTAAAATGTAGGTACATAAAACCTTAAACAGCAAGTATTTTAAAGGTAATTTGCGGAAGAAATTATAACATTTATAGAGTGCTTCCTGTGTTCTAAATGAATTTCCCAGGACTAACACAGATGTTAAGTAACTTATCTAAGGTCACATAGCTACTAACTTAAGTGTAGGAGCCAGGATTTGAATCCAAATGCTCTGACTTAAAGTTGTATACACTACCTACTTATACTGCCTCTCTTCATGTGCTGACTGCACAGGCATTCCTAAAACATAGAAACCACAAGTACCTAGTTAGCAAAAATAATTAATAAAAATAGAGAGCCACCAGATGGTGTGCCTAATTAATAAAAGTTTTCTATAAACCATATCATCAGTTACATAGATGATTTGAAGATTTGTGTATTGGTTAAGACTGTATTTGGCTGCAAGCTTCTTGCTCAACAAGAAGTCTAGAGATTGACAGTCCAAGGTTGGTATTGTACCTCAGTGATTCCACAGGGACCTGCACCCCTTTTATGTCTGGTTCTTCCATCTTCAGCCTGCAGCTTTCTTCCTCAGTGTTGCAATACGAATTTTGCATCTCCAATCACCGTGTTTGTATTACAGGATAGAAAAATGCAGAAGGGACAAAGGACAAAGGGCAAATCTGTAAAAGGCACGGGCAGCTGAAGCAATCCCTTCATTTTTTTTTTTTTCTTTATTAAAGAAGTTGTGGGCTTAGAGAACAATCATGCATAAAATACAGGATTCCCATATACCACCCTATTAACAACTTGCATTGGTGGGGAACATTTGTTACAACAAAAAAAGTGAAGCACATTTTTATAATTGTACTATTAACTAAAGGCCATGGCTTAACTTAGGGTTCACTGTGTAGTGTAGTTCCATTGGATATATTTTTAAATTGTATTCTGTTACTATATATACAATCTAACATTTCCACATTAAATCACATTCAGATATATATTTCAGTGCTTTTAATTACATTCACAATGTTGTGCTACCATCACCACCATGCATTACGAAAACATTTCCATCATTCCAAATAGGAACGCTGTACATTTTAAGCCTTAACTTCCCATTCACTATCCCCACCCTGTACCCTGGTAACCCATATTCTAGATTATGACTTTATGAATCTGCTTATTCTAATTGTTTCAAATCAGTAAGATCATACAATATTTGTCCTTTTGTGTCTGGCTTATTTCATTCAACATGATGTCTTCAAAGTTCACCCATGTTGTTGCATGTATCAGGACTTTATTCTTTTTCACTGCTGAATAATATTCCATTTATGCATATACCTCATTTTATTTTTACATTCATCAATTGATGGACACTTAGGTTGTCTCCATCTTTTAGCAATTGGGAATAATGTTGCTATGAACATTGATGTGCAAATATCTGTTTGAGTCCCTGCTTTCAATTCTTGTGGGTATATACCTAGTAGTGGGATTGCCCTTTTGTCCATTTTTCAGTTTGGTTGTTTGTCTTTTGGTTGTTAAGTTGAAGGACTTCTCTATACATTCTAGATAGTAAACCTTTATCGGATATGTGGTTTCCAAATATTTTCTCCCATTGTGTAGGTTTTCATTTTACTTTACTTTATCCAAGTCCTTTGAGGCACAAAATTTTTCATTTTGATGAGGTCCCATTTATCTATTTTTTTTCTTTTATTGCTTGTGCTTTGGGTGTAAAGCCTAAGAAACCATTGCCTAATGCAAAGTCCTGAAGATGCTTACCTACATTTTTTTCTAGGAGTTTGATAGTTCTAGCTCTTATATTTGGGTCTTTGATCCACTTTGAGTTGATTTTTTTATAAGATGTGAAGTAGTGATTCTCTTTTTTTTTTTCCTTTTCAAATACAGATCCAATTTTCTCAGCACCATTTGTTGAAGAGACTATTCTTTCCCAATTGAGTGATGCTTGTCTCCTTGTCAAAAATCAGTTGGCCATAAATGTGAGAGTTGATTTCTGAGCTTTCAATTTGATTCCATGGGTATTTATGTGTGTTCCTGTGCCAGTACCATGCTGTTTTGATTACTGTGGCTTTGCAATAGTTTTTTTTTGTTTTTTTTGTTTTAATATTTATTTATTTATTTATTTACACACACACACACACACCCGCCCCAGTGTTTTTGTGCTTGCTGTCTGCTCTCTGTGTGCTCTTCTGTGTCTGCTTGTCTTCTCTTTAGGCAGCACTGGGAACTGATCCTGGGACCTTCTGGAGTGGGAGAGAGGTGCTCAATTTCTTGTGCCACCTCAGCTCCCTGGTCTGCTGTGTCTCTTATTGTCTCTTCCCTGTGTCTCCTTTTGTTGCATCATCTTGCTGTGCCAGTTCTCCATGTGGCCAGCACTCTGCTCAGGCCAGCTCGCCACGTGGGCCAGCTTGCCTTTCACCAGGAGACCCTGGGAATCGAACCCTGGACCTCCTATATGGTAGATGGGAGCCCAATCACTTTAGCTACATCCAGTTCCCTTTGCAATAGGTTTTAAGATTGGGAAGTGTGAGTCCTCCAACTTCCCTCTTCTTTTTCAGATGTCTTTAGCTAGTGAAGGTCCTTTATCCATCCACATAAATTTGATGATTGGCTTTTCTATTTCTGCAAAGAAGGTTTTTGGAATTTTAATCTATAAATTGCTTTAGGTAGGATTGACATCTTAACAATATTTAGTCTTCCAATCCATGAACATGCACTGTCCATTTATAGGTCTTCTTTGATTTCTTTTTGCAATGTTTTGTAGTTTTCTGTGTGTAAGTCCTTTACATCCTTGGTTAAATTTATTCCTAGATATTTGATTCTTTTAATAGTTGCTATTAGTTGCTACAGTAAATGGAATTTTTAAAATTTCTTCTTCCAATTGTTCATTGCTTGTGTATATAAACATTGATTTTTGGGTGTTGATCTTGTACCTTGCCATTTTGCTAAATTCATTTATTAGCTCTCAGAGCTTTGTTGTGGATTTTTTAGGATTTTCTATATATAGGATCATGTCATCTGAAAATAAGGAATGTTTTACTTCTTCCATTCCAATTTGGGGGCCTTTTATTTCTTTTTCTTGACTAATTGCTCTGACAAGAACTTCCAGTAAAATGATGAATAACAGTGGTGACAGTGGGCATCCTTGTCTTGTTCTTAATCTTAAAGGGAAAGCTTTCAGTCTTTCACCATTAAGTAGGATGTTAGCTGTGGGACTTTCATATATGTCCTTAATCACGAGGCAGTTTCTTTTTATTCCTAGTGTTCTAAATGTATTTTGTTTGTTTTTTTTAATCAAGAAGGGATGTTGGATTCTGTCAAATGTCTTTTCTGTATCAATTGAGATGAACATGTGTGTTTTTTCCCCTCCATTGGGTTAATGTGGTGGTGTTTTAGTTTGTCAAAGGGCTGCTGATACAAAGTACCGGAAATGGGATGGCTTTTATAAAGGTGATTTATTTGGGGTAAAAGCTTACAGTTGTAAGGCCGTGAAATGTTCACATCAAGGCACCATCAGAAGTGCTTTCTCACCAAAGTCAGCTACTGTTGGTCCTATTGTCTGGCCATATGGTGAAGCAAGATGGCCACTGATCGCTGCTGAGGTCTCTGCCTTCCCCTCCAGAATCTACCGTCTCCTAGAGCTCAGCTGTGGGCAAACAGGTATAGGGCGTGTCTCTTTCCCGGGCTCTTCTACCAGTCTTGGCTCCTCTGCTTTCTTCCCAAGTTCAGCTGCAAGCTATTAAGCATATGGCTCATTTCCCTTTGGGCATTGTCTTCTTGAGCTTCTTGGGGCTTCTGTTTTCCTGCAGTCCTCTCTCTCACATGACAACATAAAAAATGGCTGAGCCTCCTTTCTCTGTGTGTCTTTCTCTGTGTCTCTGTTTATATCAGACCCAGCAAGAGGGTGGAAACTCAACCTGAGTCACACCTCACTGATGTAGCCCAACAAAAGTTCTCATACCCACAGGAATGGATTAGTTAAAAAACATAATCTTTCTCTTTTTGGTATTCATTAAAAAATTTCAAACTGCCACAGGTGTACTACATTAATTGATTTTCTTATGTTAAACCAATCTTTCACACCAGGGATAAATCCCACTTGATCAAGGTGTATAATTCTTTTAATATGCTGTTGGATTCAGTTGGCTAATATTTTGTTGAGTATTTTTGCATCTATATTCACAAGAGGTATTGGTAGTTTTCTTTTCTTGTGGTACCCTTATCTTGCTTTAGTATGAGGGTGATGTTGGCCTCGTAGAATGAGTTAGAGACGGTTCCATCTTCTTCAATTTTTTGTAAGAGTGTGAACAGAATTGTAGTTAAGTGTACTGGGAATGTTTGGTAGAATTGCCTTGTGAAGCAAACTGGTCCTGGGCTTTTCTTTGTTCGGAGGTTTTTGATGACTGATCCAATCTCTTTACTAGAACTTGCTTTGTTGAGATCTATTTCTTCTTGAGTCAATGTAGATAGTTCATGTGTTTCTAAGAATTTGTACCTTTCATCCAGGTTATCTAATTTATTGGCATGCAGTTTTTCATAGTATCCTCTTATAGTCCTTTTTATTTCAGCGGGATTGGTAGTAAGATCCCCCTTCTCATTTCTAATTTTTGTTATTTGTATTCTCTCACTTTTTTCCTTTGTCAGTCTAGATAAAGGTTTGTCAATTTTATTGATCTTTTCAAAGAATCAACTTTTGTTTTGTTGATTCTCTCTATCGTTTGTTTGTTTGTTTTCTATTTCATTTATCTCCATTCTATGTTATTTCCTTCCTTCTGCTTGATTTGGGTTTAGTTTGCTCTTCTTTTTCTAGTTCATCCAGTTTTGAGGTTAGGTCTGTGATTTGAAGTCTTCTTTTTTAATGTAAGCGTTTAGAGCCATAAATTTACCTCTCAGCGCTGTTTTCACTGCATCCCATAAGTTTTGGTATATTGTATTTTCATTTTCATTCACTTCAAGATATTTCCTAATTTCACTTGTGATTTCCTTTTTAATCCATTGGTTGTTTAAAAGTATGTTGTTTAATTTCCATATGTTTGTGGATTTTCCATTTCTCCCTCTCCTATTGATTGCTAGCTTTCATTCCATTGTGGTTGGAGAATATAAATGGTATGATTTCAATATTTTAAAATTTATTGACACTTGTTTTGTAGCCTAACATATGGTCCACCCAGGAGAATGATCCATGTGCACTCTAGAAGAATGTATATTCTATTTTTGTTGAGTGAAGTGTTCTATATATGTCTCTTTGGTCTAGTTGGTTTAGAATATCATTCAAGTTTCTATTTCCTTATTGATATTCTACCAGATGTTCTATCCACTATTGAAAGTGGTATATTAAAGTCTCCTACTGGTAATGCAGAACTGTCAATTTCTCCCTTCAAATCTGTCAGAGTTTGCTTCATATATTTTGGGACTCTTCTGTTATGTGCATATATATTTATAATTTTTACATCTTCTTGTATTGTTCGCTTTATCAATATATAAATGACTGTCCTTGTCCCTCATAACCATTTTTTTACTTAAAGTCTACTTTATCTGATATTAATATAGCTACCTCAGCTCTCTTTTGGTTATTACTTATATGGTATATTTTTTGCGTCCTTTCACTTTCAGCCTCCTTGTATCTTTGATTTTAAGGTGAGTCTCTGAGTGTCTTGCAGACAACATAAAGTAGGGTCGTGCTTTTTAATCTATTCTACTAATCTCTGTCTTTTGACTGGAGAGTTTACTCCATTTACACTTACAGTCACTACCAATAATGCATGACTTTCTTCTGTCATTTTACTATTTAGCTTTTGTATGTCTTATACTTTTTTTGTCCCTCAGTTTTTCCATTAATGCTTACTTTTATATTTATTTGATTTTTGTGTTGTACCATTTTGAGGGCCTTCTCTTTTCTATCTGGAAATATTTTTCTTCTATTTTCCTTGTGTTTAACATGGGGTTAAAATTTAACATCCTAAATATATAACAATCATATTTGGTTTCATACCAACTTAGTTTCAATAGCATACAAAAATACTTTCCCTATAACCCTCCCCTCTGTCCCCTCACCTTTGTTTGTACATGTTGCCAATTATATCTTTATAAATTGTATGTCCAAAAACAGATTTATCATTATATTTTATGCATTTGCATTTTAGCACCTGTAGGAAGTAAGAAGTGGAATTACATAGCAAACAATACACTACAATAATAATGACATTTATAATTACCCAAATGGATAACTTTACCACAGGTCTTTATTTCTTTATGCCACTTTGAACCACTGTCTAGTATCCTTTCCTTTCAGTCTTATAAACTGCCTTTAGCATTGCTTGTAGGGCAGGTCTACTGATGATGAACTCTCTCAGCTTTTTTTTTCTTTCTTTCTTTCATAATTGAGATTTTATTGGTTGTTTTGAAGATCAGTACAGACGTTATGAACAATTTGTACACAATTCTTAATGTATGTGCTGAAAACCTAAAAAGCCACGTGGTTGTTTTTCTAAAGTTATTCCAGTCACTTTCCAGCTCAAAATTTGGAGGCAAGTTTTCCTTAAGAGGATATCAAGTACCAATATCTTCAAATGTTGATAAACTGTTACATCTTTAAGTCCCACTAATTCACATTTTAATACCATACACACTAATACTCACATTTACAATACACAACACATAATAAAGTTATTAGAAAAACTGGACAACCACGACCAAGGATATTACAGAGTTCTGACAGGGAGAGCCACGATCAGAGAGTGGTTTTAAGAAACATGTCTACTAAAAAACATGGGAATAGGAGTAATTTTAAATGTTCAACACACATTAAATGCATGACTGTGATTCTAAATTACCACTTAGTATGTGTTGTTATTACAGGATATAAAAACTGCCAGCCCCCAGTGGAATGTTAAATTGACACCCAAGACAGTCAAAGCCTCCCATAATTCAATATCCCACTATTTTCTGGTTGTACCAAAAATTAAACAACTGGCAAATCATTTCCCCTGTTAAAAAAAAAAGCATTTACACTTAAAAAAATGGCATGAGGTGGGATTCCAATTGCCTTCTTAAAAATGTCTCTTCTAGAGCTACCAAAAAACTTGCATTTACAAAATAGCTGATAAAAATATTCCTCTGGATTGTACAAAAAGGGAGAAACAGGGACCACTGATAAGACATGGTATATGGTATTAACCAGACTTGGCTTCTATCTCTCCTGCTTCAAAAGAGGCTGGATTCTCCTCATTTTTAGTTTCTCCATTTTCTGCAGGTAAATCTTCTTTAGTTTCTTGGTTAGTCACTTCAGCTTGTTTTCCCTTTGCTCCTCTTTTTCCTTTTGGTTGTACGTTTTGGCTGAAGGTTTATCCTTTCCCGCTGCCTTTTTTTGGCTTCGCTTCCACTTTCACAGGAGAGGGTTTAGCAGATGACCTCAACAACCCCCTTTTGGGCCCCTCCTTCCCCACCGCTTCGGCTGAGCTGACCTTCCTCTTGGGCATCTTGGCGGTGCCGCAGGATGTGGCATGTCGAGAGTCTTCTTGAAGCCAGGCTGCTGGCCGCTACTGCTCCTCCCGCTACCCGAGCTGCTGGGACCATCAGCCTCCCTCAGCTTTCGTTTATTTGAGAATGTCTTAATCTCTCCCTCAGTTTTTTATTCTTGCCAGATATAAAATTCTTGGCTGGCAGTTGCTTTCTTTCAGCACTAAGTACTTCCACCTACTGCCTTCTTGCCTCCATGGTTTCTGATGAGAAATCAGCACTCAATCTAATTGGAACTCCCTTGTACACGTGCTTTTCTCTTGCTGCTTTCAGAACTCTCTCCTTGTCCTTTTCATTTGAAAGTGTGATCAGTATATGATGGGTTGCATTTTTCTTCGTGTTTATCCTGTTTAGTGTTCTCAGACCTTCTTGGATGTGTTTATTCATGTGTTTTGCTAAGTTTCAGAAGTTCTCTGTCATTATTTCTCTGAATATTCCTTCTGCACTTTATCTTCTTCTTCATCTTCTGGCATCACATAATACACATATTCATATACTAGATGGTGTCTCAGAGGTATCTTAGTTTATTTTCACTTTTTAAAATTAATTTTTCTTTCTGCTCCTTAGTCTGACTCATTTCAAGTATCTTGTTTTTTACTTCACTGATTCTTTCTTCTGGCAGTTCCAATCTGCTATTGAAACCACCCTGGGAATTTTTTTTTTTTTAATTTATTTTATTTTATTTATTCTGCCCCCCTTGCCGCTTGTGCTCACTGTCTGCTCTCTGTGTCCATTCACTGTGCATTCTTTTGTGTCTGCTTGTCTTCTCGTCTTCTTTTTAGGAGGCACTGGGAACTGATCCCGGGAACTTCTGACATGGGAGAGAGGCACTCAATCACTTGAGCCACCTCAGCTCCCTGGCTTGTTGTGTCTTTCATTGTCTTTTCCTCTGTGCCTCTTTTTTGTTGCATCATCTTGTTGTGTCAGCTTGCTGCATGGGCTAGCTCTCCGTGTGTACCAGCTTGCAATGCAGGTCAGCTTGCCTTCACCAGGAGGCCCCAGGAACAAAACCCAGAACCCCTCATATGGTAGATGCAAGCCCAATCACTTGAGCCACATCTGCTTCCCCTTGGGAATTTTTCATTTCAGTTACTGTGGTGTTCAATTCCAGTTGTTCTCTTTGGTTCCTTTTTCAATTTTCTATCTCTTTACTAAGATTCTCATGTTGCTTATTCATTGTTTTCCTGATATCCTTTACCTCTTTCTCTGTATTTTCCTTTATATCTTTGAACATTTTTAAGATGATTTTTTAAGGCTTTTCTTGGTATGTCCAAATTCTGGCCTTCTTTGTTGGTGTTTTCTGGATTTCTATCCTCTTCCTTTGGATGAACCATCATTTCCTCATTTTTTTATTTGTCTTGTATGCTTTTGTTACACACTGTATATTTTAAAATGTTAACTCTGAGATTTATTCCCTGAGATGTCTGTTTCTTGATTTTGTAACCAGCTGTGATAAGACAGAGATCTTTTTGAGCTTCTGGCCACATATCAGGAAGGTCTTCCCAAGGTAAATGCAATGTGCAGGGTTTTCCCTGTTTTTCTAGGCCTGTGTCTTGTCTGGGGTCTTTACTTGTTAGTTGTTTTGAAGTTCTCCTATTTATAGGAGTTTGGTTGTCCCATCTGTTTCCCAGGAGACAGACCTCCCTCTCCTGGGTATTTGAAGACAGCAAGCCTTTGCCCTGGACTGTTCACCTCTATACACTTCTCTCATTGTCACAAGCTGCTTTGGCCTGGAGGGCAAATTCTGGGAGGACAGAACACAAGTGAGGACTTCCCAAGTCAGTCTTTCCCAGCACAAACAGGGCCAGGGATCCACCAAGGTGCAGACCAGCTCCAAAGTGCCCTGGGGGAGGGGATCAGGAAGGGCAACAAAAGCTTCTTCCATAGCTTTCCAAAGCTGAGCTTTCTTGGCCTGCCAGAAAATGCAGCCCTTTCACAACCTGTCCCCCATAGCCCTGAGGAAGTGTAGCATCTTTAAGTCTCCTCCATCCCAGCCTTTGTCTGTGGCATGTTGAGACAATGGCCATCCTCAGAGCCAGGCCCTAGCAATCTAAAGTTGCTAATTAAAAGCCATGATTAGTGATTGACTGTGCCCACCCATGGTGTTGAGGCAAAGGATTTTTATGTCCTTTTCTGTCACCAGTGAGCTAGCAAGGGGCTAGGCCCCACTGCAGCCTGCCTGAAGAGTGGGGTTTGGGCACTGTAGCTGCTACACAGAGAACAATTTATTGTTCTTTACTGTAATTTATCCACCGCTTCCTCCTGCTCTTCCCTGGATGATGTACGGTAATCTTCTGGTCTCCAGAATTTCAAAATAGTTGTTTCAGATAGTTCCTGCCCATTTAATAGTTGTTCTGGTGGAAGGACTGAGTCCTGGATCTCCCTACATTACCATCTTCTCACAATCCTGTGAAGCTATTCCTTCTTAAAAGCTTTCTTAGATTTCTCACCAAAAGACTTCTACTTACATCTCATTAGCTACTTCTAAGTCAATCCTAGAAGGTGGTGTGATTGTTTGGAACTGTGTGTACCCCAGAAAATCATGTTCTTAAAGCTAATCCATTTCTATGGGTGTGAACTTATTATAAGTAGGATCTTTTGTTGACTCTACTTCAGTTAAGTTGTGATCCACCTCACTCAGGATGGGTCTTAATCCTCTTACTGAAATCTTTTATAAGTGGAATGAGTACAGAGAGAGAAAGAAAACCATAGAAGCAAGAAGCTGAAAACAACAAAACCATGTGACTTGCCGTTTGGCAGAAGAGCCAAGGATTGCAGCAGACAGTCTTTGGGGGAGAAAGCATCACCTTGAGGATGCCTTGATTCAGACATTCTCATGGCCTCAAACTGTAAGCTGATAAATTCCCATTGTTTAAAGCCAACCCATTCAATGGTATCTGCTTTGAGCAGCCTAGGAAACTAAAACAGGTGGCTAGGGAAAAAAGGGTTGAAGGTGGGGGTTGGATCAGTCAACTAATGGTGTGTGCCACAGGATGATTTGCCATAGGAGCCAAAATTGTTAGTTACAGCTCTGATTCTAGGGGACATTTATGGTGGCTTCAGGAGGGAAGGCCAACTATTGCTATCCATTATCCAAGAAATGAAGAGAGACTGGCTATGACCAGTCTGGGTCTTGTCAATGGCAATATTCCCTGCAGAACGTGACTTATACCTACTAGCAGACAAGCTTTCCTAGTGGAAGAGACATCTGCTATTTACTTGCTTAGCATTCATTCCCACTCTTCTAGTAACAGCACCCTGGTCTTCCTTTAGGGAGTTATTCCTGTTCTAATCTCAGTCTAAGTGGTTGGTGTAAGGCTGAGCTCCAGTCCTGACCAGTCAATATGTTCCATTTCCTTGGTTACAATGGTTAGTTCAGGGATCGCTGGGTGACCCAAGTCCATCTGTTAAGACTCAATTCAAAGACTTCTGTTTGAAAAATTGGAAAACAAGTGCTCTTTCCCCTGGAATTGCTATCTAGAAGAATAGCTGGGGGAAGATTCTGCCTGAGAAAGTCAAAACAGAGGAAGGCAGAGCCAGGAGATGAAGGAAAAAACTGAGACTTTACAGCATTGTTTGCTCCCCCAAATCCACCTAAACCTGAAACCCACAGCCTGATTTTTACATATGTGAGCCAATGAATCCTTTTTAAAAGCTGATACCAGTTTATTTTAATTTCTGTTGCTTGTAATTGAAAATGTCCTCAGCAATATAGATAGACTACATCAGGCCTGATTTTCATTAATATCCTTCTCAGATGGTGGAGAGTCATCTTCCATCTATACATACACATACTTACAGTCACCTACAGATTCGCACCAACTTGATCCTCTCTCCTTTGTGTCAGGGAGAAGGGAATGGTATCTACTTTCACAACTTTGGAAATGAGAAGACAAGTAGTGCCAATGAGCATATAGCAAGTAAAATAGCATATACACCAATGACATGAAACAGTGCGGAATGTGCACGTACCTCTGATCTGTTTTAAGCAAGAAAAATCATTTTGAAATGGCTTGCACTCATCTTTCAAAAGCTTTTTTTTTTTTTTGGCTACTGTGGCAGTTTGAGATTATTTATGAATTCCAAAAAGAGAGATTATGTTTGTAAACTGGTCTGTTCCTCTGGGTGTGATACCCTTTGATTTATTTAAATTCAAAGGCTTTACGTTTACTTGATTAAATCAAGAGTAGGAGTTTGATTTGACCACGCCGTTAGAGCAACTCAGTTTGAGTCCCTGTCTCCTTTGTGGGTTATATAAACAGACACTCAATCAAGAAGACACACAGAAGTAGATATACAGAGAAGATACACAGAAGAAGAGAGACAGTTCCATAGACATGGCAGAGGCCCTGGGAAGAGAGATGAGCCATTCGCCTGAGTGTTTACAGCTTACCTTGTGAAGAGACCAGAGCAGTTGAGCCCTGAAAGAAATGAGCCCCAGAGGAAGAGAGACGAGCCCTATGCCAGCCTACAGCTGAGATTGGAAGAAGCTGGGACCACAGAGCCTTAAAAGGAAAGAGGAAGGCTGAACCCTCACAGACATCGCCCGCCATCTTGCTTCAACATATGGCAACAGACCTTGGATGAGAAAGTACCTCTTATGGTACCTTGGGTTGAACTCTTTAGGGACTTGTAAATGTAAGCTTTTACCCCAAATAAATACCTTTTATAAAAGCCAACAGATTTCTAGTACTTTGCATCAGCACCCCTTTGGCTGACTAATACAGCTGCCTTGCAAAGAAATGCATGGAAGTCCGTAAGAGAATATGATCAAGGGGAAGTTTTGAAGGTGACAGAATAGTAGTGATGGTCTTGTGAAAGTTTACTGGAAATCTTGGACTCCACTGCTGGCTCCAAGCCAAACATTTGTTTTGAGGCAACAATTGGGAGAAGCGTCTCTGTTTGAAAACATTTGCTTATGGAGTAAATGCTCAATTTTGAAATCTATACCTAAACTATTAGGCTGTTGCCAAACAAAATAATTGTTCATTCAAACATGTTTCTATTGAAAAATGCGTGCCAATGCAGACAGACAAGAGAGAAATGTCTAAAACACAGTCAAGCTTAATGATATTTTAAAAAGTCAAATTGTTAATCACCGAATTTCCAAGTGTTAATTTTCCAGTCAATGTTCCAGTGTCACTTGTCAATTACTGTATTATTAAAACAGACTAAGAGTGTATTATATGATCATGCAAAGCCTTTTTTTCAGTTCTGTTTAAGAATCTGGCAGACTTGTCAATGCCAAAATTATTTTTTTTTCTTTGTCTCAAGAAGCTCAAGGATTTTTCAGTCATTTCTTTTTCTTTCCTTTCCAAGGTTGATTAACCATATTTTGTCTGTGAGGATCTTTGGGAAATGTATCTGCCTACTCTAGCACATTTTCCTACATGGATTTTACTTCAGAAGGATCTGTATCACTAGTCTTTGGAACTTCACTCAACATTTCC
>JAQZBX010032343.1:0-25897 GCA_029593785.1 Cabassous unicinctus | reverse complement strand
ACATAATATATGCATTCCAGTACACCTACTTCCCTAAGCCTCTTACTTCTTTCCTCTTCCATATGCTATGGCAATTTCAGCATTTCAATTCAGGTTCAGTGACGGCCATCACTTTTTCAAGGCTTCTAGGAGTCACCCAAGCAGCAAGTTTTCACCATCCCCTAGGGTCCTAACCTGGGTGTTAAATTCTGTTGTCCTGAGAAAATGCTCCTAAAGAGTAAACAATTGCTAATTACTCTCAGCTTTTCATTATCAATCTGTAGGGTCACGGTGCTATACATAACAACCACCCCAATTCCATTATCCCTATATTTATCATTCCCCTTACAGTTCAAATGCCTGAATCATTGCACCGTTCAACGTATTCCTCTCCACAGGTACATTGTTCCAAGTCACCACCAGTGAAAGTTTTAGAAATTGGACTATCACCTTTTCCCAGGAGCTGCCTGTGCTCCACCCATCACCCAGTATGATGTTCTTTGTGTTAGCCAGGCGGTGAGTGATCCAGTCCCCAAACATGGGGTACCAAACATGCCACATGGGCTCTCTGGGTAGCAGGTACTGAGATGGAGTAAGCAGTGTAAGAGTTTTATGGGGAGGAACGCCTATGAAAGACAAAGAGTGGAAGCAGGATTGGGTAAGGGAAAGCCATCAGACTGTGAGGTAGACTTGACAAAGTCTCTTACAGCCCAATGGGGAGCTCTGGAGCAAAGATTGCCTATTAGAGGAGGTATATGTTGAGTGGAAATGGTCATTGGAGGGGGGCCATCCCAAGAAGATCATGCTGTTGGCTACCATCGTTATACTTGATCATTGGCAGGGACCGCCTTGAGAAGAGTTGGCTGGAAAGCTGAGGCAACTCCTGAAGGCACGATCAGCTAACCATACTCCTGACAGCTGGGTAGCAAGTCCTTCCTTGACAGGGGATCCGAGTGGTGCAGGTTCCTGTCTGCCGTAAGTACTCTTTTTTAGTATTTTGCATTATATCAACTGTGGCCAATTATCCTTATTTTACAACTATGGAATTATCCATAGTTCATCATTCTTAGCATGGGTCCTCTTAAAATCAGAGCTGCTGGTAAGGATTAAAGTGCTAATGAAAGTGAGAAGAAACGAGGCACGGAACGATGCGAAGCTCTGTGAAGCGGTGCACGGCTGCACGGGAACTGCTTTATAGTGAGCTGCATGAAAAGGCACAGTAAGTCTCTCACATGGGTACTCCCTCAGCAAGAGGCAAATGTCCAGGAGGGATGCAAGGAAGAATCATACTCTGTTAGGTAAACGTAATGGAGAAAGAAGGGCTCCTTTGCGTCTCCCATTGCCCACAAGTCAGGTTTCACCCCAGCAGCAGCACACGCTTCCACATTACATCACCCAACCCTTCAGAAGCCAGATTCTATGTTCTGCCATGTGGAGTTTCAACCAAGCCTGGAAATGGATGGCGACTCAGCACCAATAGGCTCAGCATGTGGGGTGTGCGGGTCCCGCAAGCCTTGCTTACCTAAGATCCCAGCCTGCTCTGGGAGCTCTGCAAAGGCAGCAGTGCTGTGTGGTCTGGGATAGAGGCAGTGCCTTCAGAAAGAAAGAGGCAGTTGAGGAGAGCTCAGAAGGCGAACAAAATTTACATCTGATAAAATCTTATTCTAAAGTTTGACAGCACCTAAGAGCAGCATGCTTCATTAAGGACTTTAATATTTCTTTAAAAACAAAACAAAACAAAACAAAAAACACCTCTTTTAGGTGTTATTACAAAAGCTGCATGTGTTCATTTAGTCAAATTAAAAACGAAAGATTAAACCAATATAAGAAATTTTAACTCATTACTGAAAGATAACCACTTTTAAAACCTTGGGATATAACTTCTTATACCTTTCTCTACACTTAATTACGAAAATTAGATACCATTGTAAATACTGTTATGTAAACTATTTTTCACTTAAAATATGTCCTAAAGAAGTTAAATATTCATCTTTATTATCATTTTAAAAGATTACATTATGTATATACACAATAATTTATTTTATCAATCCTTTCAGGCCAATATTTAAATTGTCGGCAGTTCCATCCTTGTAGTTAAATCTTTGAGCACTTCCTTAATTATTTTTCCTTTTACTCTTTCTTTTGAAAACAGTTTTATTGAGATATATTCACATACCATACAATCTATCCAAAGTGTATTATCAATGGCTTTTACTATAATCACAATGGTGTGCATTTATCACCACAATCTCCTTTTACTCTTGATGGCCTATCTAGGGAATCCTTTGAAACTCATACTCTTAACCACTGTGTTAGTTAAGATCCTCCAAGAAGCAGATACCAAGATGGGATTAGATGTGCAAGAGATTTACTAGGAAACGCCTGTGAAAGAAAATGGGGAAGAAGCCAGAAGAAAGGGGAGAACTGTTAAATTGAGATGCAGGTCTCACCCAAATGAAGGAGAGGAAGAAGAAACAAAGCTTCAGTAGAAAGCATCTTAGACTGTAATGAAGTCTAGAAAGTTTTGGCAAGGCCAGTGGGCAGTCCCCGAGCTAAAATCACTTGTCAGAGGAGTCTCGTGTCTCACAGAAACAGTCCAGCCTGTGCCCTACATCCCAATCACACAGTCAGTGGCTGGGAAGCTGGCTGTGAGAAGAATGATGGAGGCAGAGCGCGGCAGCCGGGGCTGTCAGCTTTCCTCAGAGATCTGAAAGGCACATTCTCATGGCTGCCACAAACACCATCTGTGCTTTAAGAAAAGTTGGTACCATTGATTCATTGATTCATGACACATTGAGAACACAAATATGAAGATTGTGTAGTGCTCGCCTCCTAGTAATTGACTTCAGTTTGAGTGGATTATCAGGAATAATTTTTCAGGAATTAGAAACGGAGATAAGTAGGCAGATTTCCAGAATATCCTGAGGCAAGTCTTCACAGTATGGCTTCATGATTTTGTTTGAGGTGATTTTTCAGAGTATCAGACAAGTTCTAAGCTGAATATGAAATGGATTTTAGATTATTCCTCAGTGTGTAGCACCCATTTTTCTACTTTTCTTCCCTAATGCAGAGAATTTGGATATGAGTTTAACATAATAATTTGAAGTCTAAGTGTGAAACAGTAATTGCATTTCTAAAGGTTGTTTTATTATATTTTTGAGAAAGAACAATGTACACATCCCTGTGTACACTTTTTTCTTTACTTTACTTTCATATTCTCATATCCCTTGGATTATATACATGGTCTTGGATTAGTTTGTGTGTGTGTGTGTGTATGTGATCTTGGGTTAGTTTCCTATTGCTGCTTGTAACAAATTACCACAAATGTAGTGGCATAAAACAATACAAACTTATTCTCTTATAGTTCTGGGGATCGGAAGTCCAACATGGGTCTTAATGGGCTAAAATCAAGGTGTCTACAGGGCTGCATTCCTTCTGGAGGCTCTAGAGGAGCAGCCATTTCCTTGCCCTTTCCAGCTTCTAGAGGCTGCCCACATTCCTTGGCTCATGGCCTCCTTCCTCCATCTTCAAAGACAGCAACAGTGGTTTGCATCCCTCTCATATCATGTCACTCTGACCCTGCTTCCATTGTGACACCTCCTTTTCTCTGTCTTCTACCTCCCTCTTCTACTTTTAAGGACCTTTGTGATTATATTGCACTGTCCCCTCCCCGCCCCCAGATAATCCAGGATAATTTTCTTATTTTAAAGTCAACTGGTTAGCAACTTTAATTCCATCTGCAACTTTTTTTTTTTTTTTAATTTTATTTTATTTTATTTATCCCCCCCTTGCTGCTTGTGCTGCTGTGTCCATTCGCTGCGTGTCTTCTCTGTGTCTGCTTATCTCCCCCCTGCTGTGAGGTCCTGCCGCATCAGTCCAAGGCGCCGCGCGAGCCGGCCTGCCCTCACAAGGAGGCGCTGGGAAGCGAACCCGGGGCCTCTCATATGGTAAACGGGGGCTCTATCCACTGAGCCACACCCGCTTCCCCCATCTGCAACTTTACCCCGACTATATAACAGGACATATTCACAGATTCTGGGGACTAGGACAAAGACATCTTCAGGAGCCAGTATTCTGCTTACCACAGGTCATATAGCCAAAACCTCCAATATAGTGTTGATTAGAAACACTATGGGAAGCAGATGTGGCTCAAGCGACTGGGCTCCTGTCTACCATATGGGGGGTCCTAGGTTCATTTCCCGGGGCTGCCTCTTGAAAGTAAGCTGGCCCATGCAGGCAAGCTGGTGCAACAAAAAGAGACAAAGAGGAGAGACAGTGGGAGGCACAACAAACTGGGGAGCTGAGGTGGCTCAAGCAATTGAATGCCTCTCTCCCACGTCGGAGGTCCCAGGATCAGTTCCCAATGCCTCCTGAGAAGATGGGAAGAGAGGACAAGCAGACACAGAGAGCACACAGCGAGTGGACACAGAGAGCAAGACAGCGAGAGCAGAAGCAAAAGGGGTGGGTGGGAGGGCATAAATAAATAAAATAAATCTTAAAAAAAAAAAATACAAGTGGTATTGATAGTCTTCTGGTCTTTAATGGAAACAATTCAAAATATTTATCATTCTTATGATATTTGGCATAGGATTTTGGTAGCTACACATTATCATATTAAGGAAGTTCTCTTCTATTTATGTTCCTCCTTAATTATTGTACTGTAATAAACCACCCCCAAAACTTAATCATTTAAAACAAAAATTTATTATTATCTCTCATGTTTCTGTAGGTTAACTGGGCTCAGCTTTGCAGTTCTCACTTGGAGCTTGACCAGGATGAGTAACGAGTAGGACTCCTTTGCTCACGTATCAGGGGCTTCCATGCTCCTCCATGTGGCTTCTCTCTACAGCAGAGCAGCTTGTAGCATGCGTTGAAATAATCATACCATTTTTCTTCTTTAATCTGTTAAGATAGTGAATTGTATTAATTGATTTTCATTGTATTACTTTTTATTTTTCTAAATTTTAAATTTATTTCATAATAAAATTAATAATTAAAAAATACTTAAGTTCACAACTTTTACTATACACTTATTGCTTATGTATTTCATGTGTGAATGATATACTTCAATAAACATTTTTCATGAAAAAATACCATGTAGTCATTAAAAATTAATTACAGGCCACCACCACCTCCACCAGCACCAGCTGTGCCAGAGCTGAGAGGAGACCATGGACCCCACCACCCAGTCTCTTCTCTTTCCTGCCACTGGCTGCCAACCTTCTTGGGACTTGTTCCAACAATCTGTTAAACCATGATGGATCACTATGAAGTTCTAGGCATGCAAAGACATGCCTCACCCAAGGATAGTAAAAAGACTTAACATAAATTGGTCTTAAGTGGCACCGTGATAGAAATCCTAAGAATAAAGAAGAAGCACAGAGAAAATTCAAACAAGTAGCTGAGACATATGATGTTATCAGATGCCAAGAATGGGACATCTATGACAAATATGGTAAAGAAGGATTAAGTGGTGCTGATGGAGGTGGAAGTCATTTTGGACAGTCTATTTGAGTTTGGCTTTACATTTCATCATCCAGATGATGCCTTCAGGGATTTTTTGGTGGAAGGGACACATTTTCATTTGACTTATTTGAAGATGTTTTTGAAGAGTTTTTTAGGAATAGAAGAGGCCCACGTGGAAGCAGAAGCAATGACATGGAATCTTTTTTCTCTGCCTTCAGTGGGTTTGGAGTTTCCATCTTTTGGAGGTAGATTTTCTTCTTTTGATACAGGATTTACTAGAATTGGTTCACTGGGGACCCGGGACCTTACTTCTTTTTCTCCAACATCCTTTGGTGGTTGAAGACTGGGCAACTTCTACTAAAATTGTTAATGGCAGAAAAATCACTAAAAAGAGAATTGTTTAGAATGGTCAAGAAAGAATTGAAATGAAGATGATGGCCACTTAAAGTCCTTAATAAATGGTAAGGAGCAGCTGCTACGCTTGTATAACAAGTAATTCAATGCGCATATTTAATAGATATGTTAAACTATAACAAGAACCATTTAGAATTAACAGGAACATTTTTTTTTTGAAGATTTCAAATGCACTTTACTTTCAGTATAACTGTACCTAATCTAAAGTATTTATAGTTTATTGGTGCACTTATTTGTAATAGATTTTTGAATTTATTGTTGAGGCAACAGTAATAGGACCATTTTTTTGTGTCTTTGAAAATGCTGAAATGTCTGTATGCACTTTGCCTTTTTATTAAACTTAATCCAAGGTGAACTGTGATTCTTTAGTAGTATTAGGACAAAACTGTATGCCAGCCTGCATCTTGCTCTTTTCCTTATTTTTGAAACATGAGTCAAATAGTTTCAGTCTGCTGTGAAGTTAATATTGCCAGGATGAATCTTCTACAAAAATAATTTCCA
Source organism: Cabassous unicinctus (assembly GCA_029593785.1). Taxonomy (NCBI): domain Eukaryota; kingdom Metazoa; phylum Chordata; class Mammalia; order Cingulata; family Chlamyphoridae; genus Cabassous; species Cabassous unicinctus. Next base: position 19,537 of record JAQZBX010032343.1, on the reverse strand, counting down.
TTGTTTAAACATGTAATTAAAAAATAAAACTGGTAAACCAGGTCTTTGTCATTTGCTTAAAAAAAAAAAAAAGAAAGAAAGAAAAGAAATGCTTGTCAAAAATCAGTTTGCCAAGGCAGATGTGGCTGAAGCAGTTGAGCACCTGCCTCCCACATGGGAGGTCCTGGTTTCAGTTCCTGGTGCCTCCTAAAGAAAAAACAAACAGACAACAAGCAGACACCGGGAGCAAACAACAAGCAAAAAAAAAAAAAAAATGAGCAAACAGACGAGGGAGCCATCTCAGGGGGCTGGGGTGGGTAGGGGGTAAATTGTAGGGTATATACATTATGATACTATTCAATTTTAAAATAAACAAAATGACATTCTGTATTATATATGGATTTGAACTTACATGGTAAAATATTTGAAAGGAAAAGGAAAAAAGTGTCCTCTACAAATTTGCCATTGCTGTTTTGTTGGTATACCCTTTGCTGCACCCATAGCTTTCAAAACACTGACCTGAAAACACTATTAAAAACTACTGGGGAGCAGATGTGGCTCAAGCAGTTGAGTGCCTGCCTCCCACATGGGAGGCCCTGAGTTCAGTTCCTGGTGACTCCTAAAGAAAAAGAGTAGACATTGTGCAAAAACGACAAGCAGACAATGAGAAAAAAACAAAACAAAACAAAAAAAACCAACAGGCAGAAAATGAGAAAAAAATGGGAAAAAAACAATGAGCAGACAACGAACAGACAATGAGCAAAAACAAATGAGCAGGGAGTGGATGTAGCTCAAGCAGTTGAGTGCCTGCCTCCCACACAGGAGGTCCCGGGTTCGGTTCCCAGTGCCTCCTGAAGGAAAAAAAACAACAGACAACAAGCAAAAACAAACAAACAAACGAAAAACAATAAGGGAACAGATGAGGGCACTATCTCAGGTAGGAGAAGAACAAAATAAAAACACTACTCCCCAGATGCTAAGGCATCCAGTTATTTTTGTGTATATTAAATCACACTGCTGCAGTGGTAGAAGAACACTGGAATAGTCAGGCACAGGAAGTTAAAAGAATAAGCACAGTACTCAATTCTGCTATACGAAAATCCCATATTTTTCCGGATTTTGTTTAAAATCCAGATTTTAAACAATTTATAAAGAAAAGATATTAAGCATATAACTAACAATAATATGCTTCTGATCTTTTATTCATCTATCTCTGTTTTGCATAATTGCCATTCCTACATGGAACTGTGGTTGTCTTCATTTATTGCACTTCAGTTAGCTTTTCCATGTATCCACCTGGTTCTGACACTGTTCGGTATTCCATAGTTTTCCATCTTGATAATGTACTGCAGCTTACTTAGCCTTACCTCTATTGTTGAACTTTTGAGATATTTCCAATTTTCCAGTATTATAAATAGCATTTCTATGACCATCTTTGTACTAACCACTTTGTCCTTTCTGGTCATTTCCTTGGGGGTATAATCCTAAAGTGGAATTAGCAGGCCAAAGGGTATAAATAGTTTGATGATTCTAATTACATATGCCACATTATACCAATTTACCATGACCCCAACAATATTGAGTTCGGTCATCTTAATATATTTTTAAAATTTAGCAAGTGTATAGTGTTTGTTAAAAGTTACTCAATTAAAAATTATCCTAGATGATTTTTTTTCTCATTTTTGTCTAATTGTAAAAGTAATGCTCTATCACTGTGAAAAAAATCAAGCATGTAAAAGTGCCCTCTAATCATGTCTCCACTCTGAAAAGATAGGATGTTCAAATTTGGTTTACATCCTATCACACGATTTTCTGTGCATGCAATAGTTTTCTTCTTGAGACTACAGGCAATGTTTGGATGTTCTTTAGAAACCCACCCAGCCAATACCTCCTGTATGTTTTGTTCTCTTCTCTCTTGCCTTTACTGTTCTTTCATTTATTCCCTTTCTTTTCAAATTTATAGCACTTCTTTCTTGACCAGTTCTTTCCCCTGAAATTTCTAAAATAAACTGGTCTCCCCCAACTTGATAAAACCTTTACTTGCCATCACAGACCTTTCAACTACAGGCCTGTTTTGTTCTTTGCTTCACTGAGTATGATTCAAAGCCCTAGCAGCATTTTAAAACACTACCCTGGGTGCCACCTCCAATTATTTTAAGGGGTGGGACCCAGGAATCTGCATTTTTAAAAGAGCACTAGGTGACCATAATGTGTAGGCAGAGCTGAAAACCACTGGGTTACTCTAATCTCTGGAAAGACTGCTCTATGTCTCATATTTCTACTTTCCTACTAATCATTTTTCTCCTTAACTCTCTATAAACTGGACGCTGAGTCTTCTTTACTAAACCAATGACTTCTTTGTGCTCATATCCAGTGGCCAGACAATCCTGTGAATGGATGTTAGAGCTAGAAGTTGGCTCTTCTGTTCCTGGTATACTATTCATTCTAATTTACATGTTTCATATTTGTTTGTTAGTGTATGCTATCTATTGCTGCCCTGCAAACTATCCCAAAACCTAGTGGCTTAAAACAACAAAAACCATTTATTTGTTTTGATTCTGAAATTTGGGCAGGGCTGGATGGGGACTGCTCATCTCTGCTCCAGGTGGAGTTGACTAGGATGGCTTGACTGGGGCTAGAGAATCCAGGAGGTCTTGACTCACACGTCTGGTGCCTCAGCTGCCTTTTCCCCTCCAACAGGGTAGCAGGCCCTCAAGAGAGCAAAAGAGGAAGCTGCCAGGTTTCTTAAGGCCCAGGCCCATGGCATGTGGTACATAAATAATGTCACTTGATTGAATAATTAAATGAATGAAAGAAAGAATAAAACAATAATAAACATAGAACAGAAAATATTAAGCAATACACAAATAGACAGTAAAAAGGTTTACATCTTTTATATAAGGGGACATATTTAACTGTAGAGACTGACTGCATTCCATTTTGCACTAAAAGAGAGGCCAAGGAATGCTATAGATATTCTATATCAAGACAGATTATGTCATGCCAGGCCAGATTGTGTCAGGCTGGGGACACTTCCAGCTAGACCAGGAAGAAGTATCGACACTAGGTGCCCCAAGTCAGGCTGGAAAAAGGTCAGGTCCACAGAGGTTAGCTCTGGGAGTGCAGATCAGGTGCAGGAACAAGCAGGATGGAGGTTCTGCAGGTTAAGACAGTGGGTCCAGATTAGCAAACTCAGACCTTAGAACCAGAAACCTTGCACAGGAAAATGAGAAACATAGGGTTGAGGCTCAGGCCAAAGAGTCTGGGAAAGATCCTGGGCACCAGCATTAAATATGAGCTTGATCCTTGGCACACTGCCTTCTGAGATCCTTCACCAGCAGCACACAGCAGGACTGGTCTCAGAAAGTGAAGACAGTGTGGCTGGAGAGGCCAACAGTTCCTGACAGGGTGGGCTCAGTGAAGGCCATTAACCTCCAAAAAGATCAATAACTCCAAAAAGCATGCCACAATGTTCAAACCATCCATTTCAGTATTTTATTGCATTACCACAAAGGGCCTTTTTGGATAGATACAAAATTTTTGCCCTACAAAGCAACAAAATATAGAAAATACCCTGAGTCTTCCTAACTGCCTGATGAATAACTCTCCATCCATATTGAAAACTATCATATGAATATTATCGCTGTTCTGATTTTGTGATAATCAGGGTAGGCTAAACATTTGCTATATTAGAAACAATGCATGTGTCCCCAGACCTAGTTTTTCTCCCTAGGTCTGGTTTTTAGAATGCTGGTGATAAACTAAGACTGATATATTATATGACCATCCTGTATGGAAAAAGACTGTAACTCTGGGTATCTTTGGTCAACCTTAAGAGATATAGCAGGGGGATGGATGTGGCTCAAATGGTTGGGCATCCGTCTCCCATATGGAGGGACCTGGGTCCGATCCCCGGGACCTCCAGGTAAAATTTTAAAAAAGAAAAATACAGAAGGCGCATGGGCCACCAGGCCCTGTGCAACGGTGAGCTGCCAGGCCCCACGAGTGGGTAAGCCCCCCAGGTCCCACACGTGGGTGTCCCCAGGCCCCGTGCGTGCGTGAGCCACCAGGCACCCTGCATGGGTGCGCTGTCAGGTCCCGCGATCCACGCAGCAAGATGATGATATAACAGGAGGGTGACACAAGGGAGAGCCAGGATGAGACACGCTGAAAAACCAGGAACTAAGGTGGTGCAGGTGGTAGGCTGCCTCTCTCCCGTATCGGAGGTTCCAATGATCGAGTCCCAGTAAAGACAGGAGGAGAAGGATGATAAGAGAGGGCAGGAAACGGACACAGAGAGTTGCCCAGCAAATGGACACAAAAACAGCAAAAACGGGGGGTGGGGAGAGCAGCATAAAAATGGATAAAAGTAAATAAATAAATAAATCTTTTTAAAAAATGTATAAGGGAGTAAAATACAGACTATAGTTAGTAGTAATACTTTGACGATGCTCTTTCATCATTTGTTAACAAATGTTTCACAACAATGCAAAGTATTTGTGGTGGGGTGATGTGTGGGAGCCCTGTATGATGTTATGCATGTTTGTTTTGCAACAAATTTTATATTTTTATTATGACAGTCAGAACTGTCAAGTACAACAATTCCATTTTGGAACTGAATCTAGGCAAAAATATGAAGCAGGAAGTGTTTTCTATATTGCCTTTAGTATATCTTTTTGAACTCTTTTCTCCCTCCCATCTCAGCACCTCTTTTCTATTTGCTTACTGGATCATCTCTCTCTACCCTCTTTTGCAGAAAGAAGCAGTTCTTAGTATGAGCTTATAGTAGTCATTTTTGTCATAATTTCTCAGAATGTAGTGTGGTAGTCAGCCTCCAGATGGCCCCCAATAATCCCCACCTCCTTATGTTCAAACTCTTGTAAAGGCCTCCTCCTGTGTTGTACCATGGACCATTGGTCTGTGTGACCAATAGCACACAGCAGAAGTAATGGTAAGTCACTATGTCACTCCCAATATTAGTTTAACTAGATTAGTTCAGACTGGGGCTTCCATCTTGGGCTCTCTAATGCTTTTTTTCTTTATTTTATTTTGTCTATTGCTATTTCTCTCTCTCTCTCAGGTCACTCACTTCTGGTGGGTACGCTGTTATGTTGTGAGCAGCCCTATGGAGAGGACCACACGGTGGGGAACTGAAGCCTCTGGCTAACAGCCAGTGAGGAATTGAAACCTGCCAGCAACCCTGTGAGTAAACTTGGAAGTCGTTCTCCAGCCCCAGCTAAGCCTTGAGGGGACTGCAGTCTCTGCTGGCAGCTTAACTACAACCTCCTGTGAGACCCTGAGGCAGTACTATCTAGCTAAACCACTTCCAGATTCCTAACCCACAGAACTGTGTGAGATAAGAAATATTTGTTGTTTTAAGTTGCTAAATTTGGGGTAATTTGTTATACAGCCATAGATACCTAGTACATGTGATCTGTATCAGAATTCTCTGGTGAGCCTTACTTAAAATGCAATTCCTAGGCCCCATCTCAAAGAAAAAGAATCTTTGGAAGGGAGGTCAGCAATCTACATCTATCTATATCTGTCTATCTGTATCTATCTATCTGTCTAGCTATATTTATCTGTATCTATCTATAGGTAGATATTTAATTTTTATTGTGGTAACATATATACACATAAAATTTCTCATCTTAACTGTGCTATTTATATATTTTAGGTATCAGGGCCAGGGATTGAACCCGGGACCTCTTATGTGGTATGCCGGCACTCAACTACTTGAGCTATACCAGCTCCCGAATCTATATTTTTAACAAGCTACTTATGAAGTCTTAAATTTGAGAACCAATACCTTCTACCTTTAATCCATTAATATTACTTCTTCCAAATGTATTTGTACTTTAATACTAATTTCAAAGGCTTTAAGCAACAAGTATTATCCAAGACTTACACACTAAGCCTAGAAAGTTTGGCCATTTTTGAGTTCAAGACATGATTTCAAATATTCTTACTTTTGGTGGTATGCTGGAAGCAGTCAGAAGATGAACACTAAGCAAGCCAGTGATGGTAACAACCCACTCACTCCCACAGTAAAAATATCCACACTAAACACACTATTCCCTTGGTCACCCTTCAGGCCTGTGCTGCTATTTAAGCATCACAATTTATTGCCCTGTTTATTCTCACTCATAAACTCAAGGCCAAGTTCATCCACATTCCAGCAAGATTACACCAAGCTTTGTGATAGACATGTGGTAGCTCTCATTATTTTTACACCTTCCTATGTGCCCTATCATATGTCCCAGTCAACTCCATGTCCTGCCTGTAAAGAACTCACACTGGTTGAGAACCACTGCCCAAACTCAGCATTAGAAATGGTTGTTATATTAGTTAAGGTTCTGACATGAAACAGAATGCACATTCAAATTGTAATAATTCAAGGAGAGTTCAATGCAGGGTCTGGTAACAAACGTATGAGAAGGGGGTAGGGAAACCACAAGGCATAATGTAGCATCAAGAGGTTAGGAACTGCAGAGTTTTCTTACCACCCTTCTTGGCAAGGGGACTCCTGGAACCTGGAGAGAGGGTTATGGGGAGGAGGCCATCTTACCGGAGCCTGCGATCTTTGCTCAGGGCCAGCATTCAACCTCTGTGACCACCATAGTAAGGGAGCAGGGGAATGATGCTCAAACAACACTCTCCTTCCTTTCTCTGAACCCCTGTCAGTGCTCTCCATCACCAAACCCAACTGGAAGCCAGAGAGTAAAGCAGTCCATTGAGGCAGTTCATAGAGGTCAGCCTTCTGGAAAGGGCAGAGAATGGATCTGGGGATGGTGATGGGAAGAAGTAGAAGATATCCAGCACAGTCATCTACTCATCTATACATAAAGTTATCCTGAGAATTTTTTAGTACTAAAACTACTTTAAACTCAGTGAGACATGACTTTTTTAATAATCTGGAACCTGATGAAAGCTTCTTTGCTCTCTTCAACCCTTGATGTTCACAAGTATTGCAGTCACATCCTCTTTCAGTCTTCATATTTTTCAACTGAGTCTTACCATTTTTATTCTATTTTAATATATGACTCTATCTTTGTTACCGATCTGGGTTCACTGCCTGATGCACACAAAAGCCAATCTGTGACTCTAGAGTTTCAAAGAGGGAAAGTGTTTTATTATAGAGCTGCTGTGTAAGGAGACAGGAGGTAAGCTTCAGATCTGTCTTCCTGAACTGGAAAGACTCTGAGGGTCTTATAGTATTCTGATAAAAGGTGTGATTATGATAATGACTACAGTGGTCTGAAGTGACAAAATCCAGGGTGGAATTTTGGTTGAGCATGCACAGACAGGTTACATGCTTAGTAATAGGATACATGTACAAAAATGGCAGCCTTGACATGATGATGGGCATGATTGTTGAGGTATAGGTTACTATAGGTTAAAGCTCTGTATTACTGTGCATGTCTGGAGGGCCAATTCTGACTGAAACTAGTTTTATCTAGGAGAAGAAAAACAAGAACTGGGGTGGATGACTCAGTTTTCGTCATTAATAAACATGAGGGGTTGTTAGCAGGATCATAAGACCACTAAGTTACAAAAAATATAAGTGGGTAGGCACAAAGTCACAAGATTATCTATTTCATGGAAATTACAAGGGAAGGCATCTCGGTTACAGTTCAGTATTCTTCTGCATATAAGGTCAGTAGGCACAAGCAGTTTCTTGGTTACATCTTTTTTATGATTTTAAGTAAAAGTAACAGAGGAAATTGCCTATCAACAGCTGTATGTGCGATTAGGTGACAAAGTTGGGGGGAGATGAAAGTGTCTAGAGAATGCTACAGAGAATCACAGGTGGAAGTATGATGCTTGGAATAAATGGTCCTTGAGCATAAGGTCTAAGGGGAGTGGAAGGAAAGAATGGCCAGAAAGAGAGAAGTTAAGTAGCTCAAGTTACACTTCTGAACATTTTTCAGCAGAAGAAATGAATGATTAGACTGACTCACTGTGGCAGTTTGATATTATTTATGAATTCCAAAAAGAGATATTGATTACATTTGTAAACTGGTCTGTTCTCCTGGGAGTGATACCCCTTTGATTGCATTAAATTCAGAGGTTTCACTTTTACTTTATTAAATCAGGATTAGGGCTTTGATTCAACCACATCATTAGGGCATGCAGAGTTGAGTCCCCACCCCCTCAGTGGGCTATATAAAAGGATGCTCAATCAAGAATAGGGAAGTAGATACATGGGGAAGAACACAGAGGAAGAGAGACAGCTCCATAGACACGGCAGAGGCCCCGGGAAGAGAAATGAGCTGTTTGCCTGATAGTTTACAGCTGACCTTGTGAAGAGAACAGAGCAGCTGAGCCCAGAAAGAAAGGAGCCCTCCAGCCTACAGCTGAGATTGGAAGAAGCTGGGCCCATGGAGCCTTAAGAGGAAGAGGAAAGTTGAACCCTTGCAGACATCACCCGTCATCATGCTTCAACACATGGCAACAGAGTTTGGTGAGGAAGTAACTTTGAGTTGGACTCTTTAGGGCCTTGTAACTGTAAGCTTCTACTCCAAATAAATACCCTTTATAAAAGCCAACAGATTTCTGGTACTTTGCATCAGCACCCCTTTTGGCTGACTAATATACTCACCATATCTTTGTAATTGGTAAGCATGATCAGTAAATATTTTCCTCTTCCTCAACTTGGGAAGTAGTTGAGGGCTCTAAGGATAAACATTCAGTACCAGAAATTCTTCAGTTTTATAGGCTTTAAGCCCATGGAGTGTGGTATGGGTGGAGAGGAGTTACCTATATGAAATTAGAATCATAAAATCCCAGAATTGGAAGGTATATTAGTCAGCCAAAGGAGTGTTGATGTAAAATACCAGAAATCTGTTGGATTTTATAAAGGGTATTTATTTGGCGTAGAAGCTTACAGTTACCAGGCCATAAAGCGTAAGTTATTTCCCTCACCAAAGTCTGTTGCCATGTGTTGAAGCATGATGACAGGTGATGTCTGCAAGGGTTCAGCCTTCCTCTTCTTCTTAAGGTTCTGTGGTCCCAGCTTATTCCAATATCAGCTGTAGGCTGGGATGAGTCTCCTCTCTCCCGGGGCTCATTCCTCTCCGGGCTCAGCTGCTCTGGTCTCTCCACAACATCAGCTGTAGACTATCAGTAACTCTCTCTCTTCCCAGGGCCTCTGCCATGTCTATGGAGCCGTCTCTATTCCTCTAAGTTCTTTTTCTGAGTGTTTATTTCCCGGGACTCCAGCATCCAAAAACTCCAACTAATTCCTCTGCTGTGTAGTTTTCTCTGTCATCCTACTGATGTGGCCCAATCAAAGCCTTAATCATTATTTAATCAAATAAAATTGAAACCTATGAATTTAATACAATCAAATATGCCCAGAGAAACAGTCCAGTTTACAAACACAATCCAATATCTATTTTTGGAATTCATAAACAATGCCAAACTGCTACAGAAGGGATCTTCTACATGAGTCTGATTTGCAACATTCTTACTTTATGATTTTCCAGACATTAAAAGGTGGCCAGTGTTTCATCAGGCAACTTTTCTACTTCTTGCCTGCTCAATATAATAAAGTTCTTTATTTTATGGTAGAATACGCATTCTTACAACTTCTGCCCATTGCTACTTTTTCTGCCACCTGGACTTGCTTATGACAGTCTGTTCTCTCTTCTATATGAAAAGCTTTCCAAATAATAACCTTCCTCTTGCCTCCAGCTTTCTTTTAACCTGGTAAAGTAATTAGCAATAATAATAAGGAGATGTGCATAACATTTTCTTTGCTCACTATGAACCAGACCCTGGGCCAGATGTGTTGTATACACTATTGCTAATCTTTACAAAAACATAATGAGGTCAGTGTTATTAAGCCAGTTTTACAGGTGAGGAAGGTCACGCAACTTCCAAATGGCTGAGCTGGGATTAACAAATAGGTCTGTCTGGGTCCAAGCTCCATATTCTTTCCCTAGTTCTGGTTCTTTCATTTCTCAGACATCATCAGCATCCTGGTTACTCTCTAGATTAGTGTTTCCCAAAGTTATGTTTATCCAGATCTGGTTGAGCAGGATAATCATTGCTGTTATGAAAAAGAAAAAATACAATTTGGAAAACAGTGCTAATTCAAATGAAAGTAGTATCTGTTCTTCGGGATATCTCAGAGCCTTTCGTGTGCTAATTGCATTGTGAGGCTCTATGAGGAATGTCTTAGGTATTCAGGATTTTCTAATGTTATTTGACCTTGGGACTCATTTTCTGGTCATTCACTTTGATGAACCCTGCTCTAGATATACTCTTCTGTTACCAGATATTGTCTAGGTTCTCAACTACGCTGCAAAAAAATGAATTTCAAGAGCATGTTGGGTTGATTAGGTCAGTAATTTATTAAGGTAGAGAAGGAAGAGAAATGGGAGAAAATAATACAGATCATGGAAGAGAGAGAAAGGGGCTGAAGAGTGATAAAATGGGCTGATTTACAGACTGCAATTGCCCATTATAGATTATAAATGCCCAAGTTTTACTTGCATGTTGATCCATGTGGGGGGCGGGGGGGGGGACATGGCAAGAGCAGGGCGCAGAAAACAAGAAAGGGGTCAAAAGGCAAGAGAGAGCAAAAGGCCTTTGCGCTTGCTTTTTGAACCATTAATTATTCCGCCCCTTTGTTAATGGCATGGGAGGAGTTCTTGCTGTTTGCTGTTTTGATTGATTCCCCCACCCATCAATCCCCCAGGATGGCCCAATGATAAGGCCCCTGGAGACTATCTGGGGCTTCTCCTGGCTTCCGGAGGAAATCTCGTTCTGAATGGGAGAATCTCATGAAGGTCTTCCAGCAGCCATCTTGGGGGTATTGAAGAACACATGTTAATAGTGGCGATTTTTCTACCAGGTTATAGATCTGTCTTTTGAGTCCCTATCTAACCTGCTTCACGTCTTTATTAACCTTGTTTTGCAAATGTGGTATCCCAAACTGAGTATATCTCTGATGTAACTGAACAATAAAAAAAAAAAAATTCTGTTGTAACATATAATTTCAACCTTATTAAAGCAAAATCTTTCGACACTCTGATAACTTAGATAATTCTTTTTTTTACGAAAGATTTGTTTATTTTACTTTATTTTTTAAATTTATCCGCGCCCCCTACCCCGGCCCCCGAGATGGTTCTCTTTGTATGCTCATTGTTTGCTCGCCTTCTCCAGGAGGCACCAGGAACTGAACCCAGGACCTCCAATATGGGAGGGGAATGCCCAACAGCCTGAGTCACACCCACTCCCTGCAGGCTGCAGCATCTGCTCATTTAGGTGTCTGCTTGTTGTGGCGGGGTGCAGCATCTAGCTCTCGTTGCAGTGGGTGCAGGTGTCTAGCTCTTGTTGTGGCAAATGCGGGCATCTAGCTCTCATTGCGGCAGGTGCAGGCGTCTGCTTGTCTTCTTTAGGAGGCACCGGGACCTCCCATGTGGTAGGAGGATGCCCAACTGGTTGAGCCACATCTGCTTCTCTAGATAATTGCTTAAAATTGCTTTTTTTTTTTTTCTGTACCAAGAAACTCTGTATGTAGCCAGCCTGTATTCTGATATATTGGGAGGAAAACACACATGACATAAACATTTTTTATTTTATTTTGTTTTATCAGAGAAGTTGTGGATTTATACAACAATCATGCATAAAATATGGAATGCTTCATGAATTTTCATGTCATCCTTGCACAGGGGCCATGCTAATCTTTGTATAGTTCCAATTTTAGCAAATGTGCTGCAGAAGTGAGGCCCCACACATACATTTTTTTGAGCATCAATTTTTTTAGGGAATTATCTCAAACAAAATAACTATTTTTTTTTTAAAATCACTACTTTAGGGTTGATAGAAATAATAGGGTTGTGGGGATTAATAAAAAAAGCAATTCCGAATCAAGCTTTTCTTGAGATGCCAGGAAATTCTCTATCCCTTTGTTTAACTCTGAACAAAGTTGCAAGATTTTATCACTTAACTTCCCACAGTGTAAACACAATTTGTTTAGGTTTCATTAGGCCTGTCTTTGTGGTTAGATCTTCTGAACCAAGATTCCAGAATGATAACCTATAATTCTCAACATGGCTTCCTGAAGACTATTGTTTCTTTATTTACATGTGTTATTTTTTTCTTGCCTGGTATTTGAATTTTAAAAGGTTGATCAGAAAACCCCAGTTTCAGACATTTTTAAAATGAAAAACAAAAGTGAATATTAAAAGAAATGAAGTTGTGACACATGCTACAATATGGATGGACCTTGAAGACAACACGGTGAATGAAATAACCCAGACACAAAATTATTATTTTTATGAGAATAATGAAAATGCTCTAACAATGATTGAAGTGATGAACACACAACTATGTAATTATACCAAATACCACTGACTGTACACTTTGGATGGATTGTATATTTTATTACTATGTATCAATAAAATTGATTTTTAAAAAGGACAAATATTGTATGATCTCACTGATATGTAATAATTAGAATATGCAAATACATAGAGTCAGAAATTAGAATATAGTTTACCAGGGACAGGGGTGGGGGTCTGGAATGGGGAGTTAATGATTAATTGGTACAGTTTCTTTTTGGGGTGATAGAAAAGTTTTGGTAATGGATGGTGGTGATGGAAGCACACTGTGGTGAATGTAATTAACACCACTGAATTGTAGACTTGAAAGTCATTAAAATGGAAAATTTTATATTGTATATATAAACACAATAAAAATTTTTTAAATAAAAACAAAAGAACTACACAACATGAAAAGTGAACCCTAATATAAACTATGGACTTTAATAATATAATAATATTGGCTCATTAATTGTAACAAATATACCACAGTAATACAAAGTGTTAATAGTTAGGGAATCCAGTGTTTCTGAGGGAGGCGGGTATATGGGAATTTTGTACTTTATGCATGATTTTTCTGTAATCCTACAATTGCTCTAAAAAAAATCCTGCCATTAAAAATAAGTTTAAAAAAAAGTTGACTCTGCATATCAAATAAACTAGCTACGCCACTAAATATGCCAAAAAATTAGGAATAATGTAAGCAAGGGTTAAGAATTAACAAATAATTGTGATTAAAAAATCATTATATAGATGCCTTTATATTATAAAATAGCCAAAGGTTAATATCTGAAATTGCTGAAACTGGCTAGATTCAGCCTAGACCTGCTATTGTAATGGTCATTCTACACAGGTCTCTCCCTTTTTTATGGTTACTCTAGACTTAGCCTCACCTATGTGTATGCTTACTATTGTGATAATAACCACTCCACCGTCCTCTGTTTAATATCCATATAAAAAACATTGTAACTGACCTGCTCTCTAGTCTCCTATCCCAGAACCTTGTGTCTCACCCTGGTTTAGTGCCCACCCCCCATCCTGTTCAGCTCCTTAGTATTTGTTAATGAAGAAATCTGTGCCAACTCCACCCCAATTACTCAATGGAATTCTGATGTCATAAAATATTAGACTTTCTGCAGATCCAGGAGGCAGTTTTGGGCCATTAGGCCACTGTGCACCTTTGCTTGAGCAAACAAATACTCTTTCTCTTTTTGAAACCCCGTGTCTCAGAAATTGGTCTTTAGAGTGTGTAGGGAGAAAGAACCCGCATTTGCTCAGTATCAATAATTCCCTATTACTATTAACATCCAATCAAGTGACAATTGTTGGCCTCTAGCTTTTGCAGAAGTCAGTCAAATTCAGGAAGAGGTGATTAAGGATTTCCCCCTAGAAAATAAGATAGATCAAGAGAGAAGAAACACAAAATAAAGATTAACATCATTATAATGATAATAACAATAACATCTTTAGGGAGCTTTAATGGGTTTAGCAGAGAACAAATAACAATATTTTCTTTTTTTTGAGGTACTGGGGGCCAGGGATTGAGCCTCACTGGCTTCCCTGGGTTGGTTTTTTGTTTATTTTGCTTGTTGTCCATTTTTGTTTATTTCAGGAGGCACTGGGAGCCTAACCAGGGACCTCTCTTTGGGAGGTGGGAGCTCAACAGCTTGAGCCACATCTGCTCCGTACAGCAGTTTTGCAGTTTTACAGCCTTGTCCCACCTAGAAATAATGATTGGCTGTAATAGAATGGGTGGATGCTGCAGGGCTTGATAAACTTGAGAGAGAAGTGAGGACCCTTGGCTGCTGCCCATGCATAATTCTAGGAGACAAGGATGTTTTCTTTTTGCTACTGCCTCAATAATCCCTCAGGTTAGAGAAAAATGAGAAAGTGATTCAATTCCTTCCTCTTTTTTCTTGAATTGGGGGCAGTAACTCCAGAAAACTTATTACATCAAGTCATTTCTTTCAGTTTATGTTTTTTTCCCCCACCCACTTGGTCAGTGGTGTATAGTATAGGAGAGTGGTTACACAATCTGGCTGCATTTTGATCTTTACTTACTTGGGTTGATTACTTAATTTCCCAGTCCTTCAATACCCTCACTTGAAAAATGGGTTTAACAATAGTAATAATAGCTAACATTTATTGAACCCCCACTACTGCATGCCAGGAGCTGTTGTATGCATTTTCAATATTAACTCTTGTAACCTTCACAACAACTCTATGAGGTCAGAGCTATTATTAATCCCCTTTTACGGAGAGGAAACTGAAGTTAAGTAACTTGCCCAAAGTTTGTTTTATTAGCACTCCCTGCTGTACTTTACTGATAGAAGAGATGTGTTGAGGATTAAATAAGGTAATGTATGTAAAACTCTTAGATTAGAGCCGATAACCTTGAATTTAATCTGAGCCCTGTGATCCTGGAAAACAGTGAAATCCCTCCACACCCTTTGTGTTCCAGAAAAAAGCTTACTGCAAAGAACCATCCTTCTCTAGATGATTTCGATAAGACTCATTGATGCCTCCCTTGTTTACCTATGACAAGGCCAGACACAGACCCTCCATAAATGATTAGCTGAACTGTTATGTTCCTACTGATCAATGGCATCAAAATGCTTGTTAACCTCTCCCCTCAGGCCCCTGAACTTTGGCTCACCCTCAGCTTGACCAGTATAGGATTCTTCTTTAACAGTCCCTACTGAGAACAGGTTGGCCTCAAGGTAAAACATTCTCTGATCTACTTTCTCATCAAGTCACATCACCCTTTCATCTCATGTCCCCACACCAGGTTCTTTCTAGTCTTGGTTATTCCTCCCTATAAAAGAAAAACCCTTATGCCTAACCCTTGAGACACTTGCAGATCTTATGGTCAGAATGTTCTCTGTTTTGCAACAGTCCCCCTCCTACTATTCCAATGAATAGTCCTCTCTACCCCACCCCACCCCTGACTTCAATAATCCTTTCAAACAAAGTGTCTCTTTACCAAGTCCAGATTTGTTTTTCACTTCACAGTGCCTGTCAAACAGTAAGCACTCAATAAATATTAGCTATTGTTGTTGTTATTATTTCCTTGGCTCCTCTTCCTTTTTCCAGTGCTGAAACTATGTAATGCAGGATCCCTGCTTGCTCTTGTACTTGATGGGGGTATATTAATCTTGGTCACAAAAGGAATCAAACCTGGTAATTTAAGGAGGATTTATCTACAAGGAGGACTGGTTACAAAGGTGCAGCTGGTGCAGGGAAACCTCAATAGAATTTTCACCACGGTCACATCTGAGGGGACAAAAGGAGGAAGATGCTACCAGAACATAAAAGGACACCATCATGTAGAGCAGGCCTATTCGGAAGGTGGCAGGGACCTTCGATCATTTAAGTGACAGCCAACCAGAGGCAACCTTGCAGACAGGGAGCCAGGGGAACAAATATCCTGACCTTACCCTCCTCCATCCTTTGGATCTTCTGCTGTGGCGCTGCACTGACTAAATCCAACCAGAAGCCAGAGGGCACAGGAGCCCTGTTGATGTTATTCAAACAAGTCAGCTTCCTGGGGCAGAGAGCCAGGTAGAAAAGAGTGGATATCTGGTGGGACAAATGGAAAATATCCATCACAGAGGGGTTCACAGGCTTGTAAGTGTCATCGATTGGGTTCTCTGGAAATAGACTCTGACACAAAGAGTTGCATGCAGAAGCCCAGGAAGTGAGGAAGGCAGAATTGGGACACAGGGAGAAGCTGACTCACAGTGCTGTTGTAACCGAGACCTCAGCCTGTGAACCTATGAGGAGCTCTGGAGCTAGGATGGCCCTTCAGCATAAATGAGGCCATGGGGCCAGCCTTTGCGTCTCTTTATGAGCCAATCAGTGTATCATTGGGTAAGAGCTGGGCAATTCCTGTGGCCTAGAAGGGAGGGACACAGGTGTGAGCCTTTAGCAGCAGGTATCCCCAGCACCTGTAGGACAGACGAAGGCGGGAACTGGGTGGAGTGCCTCAGTGTCCACTACAGCACATGTAAGGATGGAGACAATTGCTGACTAGAAGATCGAGGGCAGATAAAGTACTGAATACAGAAATTATGGAATACACTGCTGAGGAAAACATAGCTGAGTTAGTGAGGAGGGATGAAAATAGTGAATTTAGATGCTGAGAAGACATTTGAAAAATGTAAGCTCCATTCTTAATAAAATAAATGAATTACTTAAAATATACCTCAATAAAGTAGAACTAGTTCAGTACATCCTTAATGTGGCAAAATATCTGTGTCTCCAACCCATCATGCTTAATGTGAAACATCACATGCCTTTCCATTAAAATCAGGAACAAGACAAGGATATTCACAATGATCATTCAACATTGTTCTGGAAGTAGGATAGCTAATGCAGCACAACAAG
This sequence comes from Cabassous unicinctus, assembly GCA_029593785.1. Taxonomy (NCBI): domain Eukaryota; kingdom Metazoa; phylum Chordata; class Mammalia; order Cingulata; family Chlamyphoridae; genus Cabassous; species Cabassous unicinctus. The sequence continues at coordinate 2,840 of JAQZBX010032343.1, read as the reverse complement.
AAATAAGAGGTAAAGAAATAGGAAAGGAGGGGCAAAATTTTCATTAGGATTATAAAGATAAAATATTTTTTGCCTATCAGACTAAAACAGTTAAAAATATTTGATAATACACATCATTGGCCATCATGTGGAGAAACAGACACTCAAATACATTGGTAGTGGGACAGCAAATTATTACAATCCTCTCTGGGAGACAATCTGACAACAGTTGTAAAAATTAAATACGTGCATACCTTTTCACAACTAATGATTCCACTTTTAGGAATCTATCTTATGGATATACTCACACATAAAGGCAAGGACCAGTATGTGTGGCTATTATCTTCAGCTTGGTTTAGCAAAGGAAACAAGCTAAATATCCACCAATAGGACTGATTAAATTAATCATAGTCCAATCATGAGATTAGATGCTATGCAACTTTTTAAATGAATGAAGCAGCTTTGTTTGAACTAATATGAAATGATTGCCAGATACATGGCTCAGTAAAAACAATCAAGGTGCAGAAAAATGTATATGCTATGCTATTTTTGTTGTGTGGCTTTTTTTTTTTAAACAACATACGCACTTAAACTCTTAGGAAGAATATATAAGAAAACTGGTAACATTGGCTACCTCTGGAGATGGGATCTGGGAATTTGGGAAAATAGAGTAAGAAGGAAGTACTTTTTATGTTACTTTATATCTTTTTAACTTTGTGCCCATTAAAAAATTAATGTAAATAAATAAATGGTCAAAAGAGATGGACCCAGATCAAGGAAGTATTTTAAAACAACAGAGCTGACAACAATTTTTTATATACAGCAGCTATAAGAATAACAAAACAGCCAACTACTCGTCCCAAAAAAAAAGGTTAAAAGTTGTGGAAGAAATAAGGAAAACTATGGATTAGTAACAATCTTTAGGAGAACGTATCAGAGATGAATTATGGAGCTTTATCCTCCCTCCAATCTGTAGCTATGAGGAGAAAATTCATTTTGAGTTTTGGGTTTAATAACCAGTTAATTGGCCAAGAAACACGATTGTTATGACATTCTCTGAAATCTAATCAGCCTTTTGTTGTTGTGGACAGAATTCAGTTATGGGTCAGACTCGTAAAGCTGAGCTGGGATGAACAGCAGGATGCCCCAAGCTGGAGCAGGTTAGCAGGTGTGCTGGTCTCCCAGGCTCTCAGCATTTTACGGAGATATATGCTCAGGCTGGGGTGCAGTTGGACACCCCATGGGGCTGTGCTCCACCAGAGGGACACCATCCGCTATTGCTCTCTCATTTTCTGCAGCAAGCATGAGAGTGCCCCTTAGAGTTCAGGGACAAATAGATGGCATTGGCACATAGCAGTCTGATCATAGGTGCCTGTTATGGAGGGAATTATTGGAAAAAGCCAGCTGCCCAGAACCCAGAGACTGGGGACCACCACCCCAGGGGAAAATTGAGTTTGGGGAGGGCCCCTCCCACTGGAAAAGGGGGGCAGGGAATCTCCTTGCCCTGAAAACCAGCTTGGACCTGGTTACTCATTAGACAGTCTTACTGTTGATCTTTACAAGGCTTAACACAGAACCCTATTCTTTTGAGGCCCTTTCAAAATTCAAGGGAGCCAAGAAAAGGTTGTGAGATAAAACAACAATCTCAAGGGTTGTAAAACGGGACTGTTTTCTGTTTGTTTGTTTAGGTACTGGCACTGGGGCTTGAACCCGGGACCTCCTACTTGGGCACCTGGTTCTCAACCACTGAGCTACCACCAGCTCCTGAACAGCAGTACTATATTTTATCTTCTATTCCTTAACTTTTGTTTCAGTAATGGGGGATCACGTGTTGTTTAACTGCAATGCAAACCCCTTTATCATAGCAAATCACACAGCCTCTTATAATATGGTTTTAATATCATGTATTATGGGGGAGTTTCTATAAGCAATTGTTCCTACTATCTAACTTCCGCCAGAAAGAATGGCTCAATTATCAATTGCTGCCTTCCATGAACATTCACTAGACTTCAAATAACTCCGTGTAGCAGGTCAAGTTATGCAGGGACCTGGCTGTACATTTTGCAGCTAATTCACTCTGGCAGGCACATCAGGAAATTATGCTGCTCAGAATCAAATGTTCCACAGGAGCAGTACTGGACTTTTTCTATGGCTGAGTGGCAAAATTGATGATACCTGCTCTGAAAATTTTCCAGGTCAAGCTGATTTATACCAGGCTCTGTCCAACCTGATTGCTAGGAAGATGAGTGCCATGAAATTCTTCAGTTTGGTGTATTTCTTCAGGGGTCTCAACCAGGTACTAAAATGGAGGCAAAGGTGTGTCTTGGGTTAAAATTCTGGCTTGGGCCCAGGTAGCCTGCAGTCCGTCTTCCCTCAGAGCACAGAGTTTGGGGCAGGTTTCTCAACTTGCTTAATAGAATGTCAGCCTTGCCACTTGCTTGCTTCATGTTCAAGATTTAAGTATCTTCTATCAGTCAGCAACATAAAGTCTCAACACACTAGATTGTAATTAAAGAATAACCTTGAATTGTCAATTATCACACTCCTTTCAAAAGCGAAGGGGACAAAAGTGACATTAGTGAAGATTGCTTAAGGAACATGATAGCCATCTACTTTTTCTGAATTTTAAGATCTGTCTTTAGATCAAATTAGATCCCCAGAAAGCTTGCTTGCTTGCTTGCTTTCTCTCTCTCTTTCTCCGTCTCTCTTTTCTTTCTTTCTCTTTCTCTTATCCTTCCTCCCTTCCTTCCTTCCTTCCTTCCTTCCTTCCTTCCTTCCTTCCTTCCTTCCTTCCTTCCTTCCTTCCTTCCTTCCTTCCTTCCTTCCTTCCTTCCTTCCTTCCTCTTTCTCTCTCTCTCCCT
>JAQZBX010032342.1:0-25892 GCA_029593785.1 Cabassous unicinctus | reverse complement strand
AAGAATGAGTTGTTAAATTTCCATATCTTTGTGCCTAATCTGCTTCTCTGCCCCTTACTGATTTCCAGCTTCATATCATTGATCAGAGAAATTGCTTCATATAATTTCAATCTTTCTAAATTCATTGAGACTTTTTCTTTTACCTAGCATGTGGTCTATCCTGGAGAATGATCCATGTGCATTCTAAAGAATGTGTATCCTGTAATTGGATGTAATGTTCTGGATATGTCTCTTAGGTCTAGATCCTCTAATGTATTTTTCAAGGTCTCTGATTCTTTATTAACCCTCTTCAAGATATTCTATATATGTTGATAATGGTGTGTGATAGTCCACCACTGTAATTGTAAAGGCATCTATTTCTCCTCTTAGTTTTTCCATTGTTTGTCCCATATATTTTGGTTAGTTGTATAAATATTTATGATTGTTCTTTGTTGATACATCACCCCTTTTATTAATATATAGTGCCCTTCTTTGTGCCTTACAACTGTTTTTTGTTTCAAGTATATTTTGTCTGATATTAGTATAGCTACTCCCACACTTTTCTGGTTATTTTGGAATGTAAAATCATTTTCCATCCTTTCACTTGTGACTTCCTTGAGTACCTGGAGCTAAGATGATTTTCTTGTAGACAACATAGAGATGGGTCACATTTCCTTATCCATTCTTCCAAACTGTGTTTTTTATTGGAAAGTTTAATCCATTAATATTTAATGTTATTACTGTCAAAGCAGTACTTGAGTTAGCCATTTTTCTTTAAGTTTATATATGTCATATTTTGTTTTTATTTATCCTTTTATCCTTCTCGTTATTTTTAGTAACAATTTTCCTTTCTACACTCTTCTCCAATACTATCACTCCTGTTTTTCTCTTTTATCCTGTAGCACTTGCTTTAATATTTCTTGAAGGTCAGGTCTCTTCTTGACAAACTCTCTTAATTTCTGTTTATCTGTGAATATTTTGAACTCTCCCTCATTTTTGAAAGCCAGCTTTGCTGGACACAGATTTATTGGTTGGCATTTTTTATTTTCTTTTAGCACCCTAAATATGTCATACCACTGCTTTCTAGCCTCCATGATCCCCAATCATTTCAGGCAGGGAATGACCTTGAAAACAAGAAATTATATCCATGCAACATATCTGCACATAGGCCTCTTCTGCCATTTTTTTATTGGTGGTAAATTTCATATGTATGAACCCAGGTCATACAAATAAAAACTTGGTAATGGAATAATTCATGAATTCAGAAGAATCACGAGACTAAACTTAAAGGTGTGATTAAATATTCTCCCAGGAAAAATTTTGGGAATTTAATTTTAGGGAAAAATTAATTTGTCCTCAAAATTAGGAAATGTGAACTTATAAAAATATAATTGAAAAATCATGGCTATATCTTTGGTCTTTGAAATATACAAAGCAATTAAATAGTTATGACATTGAGATGACACAAAAGATAGAATCTGTTCATGAGAACAACACATGATTTTAATACAACTAACATGTGAAAATTTTTATTTAGAGATTTGCTGAATGATTAATCCAGAATTCATACATAAAGAATTAAATTAATGAATATTTGTGAGCAAACTTTAGCGGTCCCTTCTCCTTCCAAATGCAAAATTCTCACACTTTGGAGGATCCACTATAATTTAATGTCTTCAGAGAAGAGTTCATTCATAATCAGTGAGCATGTCACTGGGTACTTCTTGAAATTATTTGCTTATATAGGGTTTCTTTTTATTATGAGATAACACATATTGAATCATTGTGGGGTTATGAATGAACTCTTCTCTTAAGACTGATGAATCAGTGTAATCAAATCCACACTAGAAATAAATCATATAGCTGTCATCAGTGTGGGAAAACCTTCAGAAAATGTTATGAACTTAGGGCACATATGAGAACACACACTGAAGGAAAAAAATACAAATATCAAATGTGTCGGATCACTTTCAGGAAATCTTCCAACATTAGACAACATGAGAGAATTCATCCTGGAGGGAATTCACACAAATGCCGTGTATGTGGTAAAATCTTTAGACAAAGCTCTTCCCTTAGACAACAATAGAAAACTCACACTGTGGAGAAACAATACAAATGTCATGTATGTGCAAAATTATTTAGACAAAGTTCTTTTCTTAGATAAAATGAGAACACTCACATTGGAGAGAAACCATAAAAATGTCATGTATGTGTCATGTATGTGGGATAGCCTTTAGTAAATCTTCTCTGCTTAGACAACATGGGAACACTCACACTGGAGAGAAACCTTCTGAAGGCCATCTTTGTGGGAAAACCTTCAGTCAGAGTTCAAATCTTAGGAAAGATTATAAAATCACACTGGAGAGAAGCCATACAAATGTCATGTATGTGAGAATGTCTTCAATAAATCTGATATTAGGCAACATGAGAACACTCACACAGGAGGAAAACCTTATGAATACTGTCCATGTGTGAAATCCTTCAGTCAACATTGTACCCTTAGACAACATGAGGTGATGCCACTGGAGAAAAGCCTTATGAATGCTATTTATGTGGGAGAGCCTTATCTCAGAGTTCTGACCTTAGAAAACATGAAAGTAGCCAGAGTGTAAATGTAATGAATACAGAATAAGCTTCATCCATAGACTATTGTTTGAACAAATGAGAAAACCCACATGGGAGTATATATCTGTGTCAATACAATCTGTGATAAAAGACTTTATTTGTAATTTAGGCATGAATGAATTACACTTGGAAGAACTTTATGTCTATATTGACCTGGAGGACATTTATTCTGAGCTTCAGCCTAAGTGCACAGAAGATAAACACAGGTTAGTAATAACTCCTACAACCGAAAACCAGACATGAAAATCTTTAACAAGAGAAGAAGACTCTAGAGGAATAGCAGATAATTTTTTTCTGGAGTTAATATTAAATGAAATAAGTGTGAAAAATAGTTTATTTATATCTCAGTGCAATAAATGGAGGAAAGTCTTTAGTGATTTCAAATTTATTCAACAACATGAATATTTCATACTGAAGAAAAGATAACCCTAAAATCAAAGTGAATAAATATTCAGCTAGAGTTCACATCAAAAACATCAGAAAGCGGAAAAACCATTAACAAAACATGTTTTCCCATGCTATTCAGAGTATAGCCTAATTACTTTTTATTGAAAAATAATTAAGGTAATAATGTAAGATTGTGAAGTGATCTGGTTGTTGCATGCAGAATTTTGTAGCAATTAGTAGGAAGAATATGGAACTTTTCTCCAAATCAATACTTGCAAAAATATGTGAAGTAAAAGCTGTTGCTGTAATTTGTCTAGTATGATTCAGATTCTATTTTTTATGCAACACTAAACTAAATTATAATGGCTTGGGTGAATCTGAAAATAACACTGAATATTAACTAAATGATGGACAATACAAAATGATGTCATGTAACTATTATATATGCTTAATATGTATGTGCATAGCAGTAATTAAATGAATATGAAAAAATAGATAAATTTATAATGTCTGACTTTTAAGTGTCATATTCCTCTTTTAAGTTATGTAGGATGTAAATTAATTTAAATATGAGAAGGGAAATAATATTGCCAGACCTGGAATAGTATGGGTATCTGGGAATGAAAACTTTGCTCAATCCTTCATGAAGGAATGTGATATTCACTACAATTAAAATTAGTTGCCAAGTGACTTGTGGCAAAAAATGCAGGAAAAATCTCAGGGGATGAGGAAATGGAATATCACTGCAGATATAAGGTAGTTCTCATTTTCAAAATGCCTTAGAATTGATAAGGTGTATAAACCATCATTCATTAATTCATTGAATAAGTACTAATAGATGTTGTATCATTTGGCTTATTTTCCTTCCGAATACCCAATCTTTGTGCAGAATAAATGGTACTAATACTTAAATGTCTTAGAAGGAATAAAGTTCGACAAGAAGTAGGCCCATCTTGAAAGTATACCTACATAAGTATGGTCTAGGCTAATAGAAGAAACTGTATAAAAGGTTTTGAATCATCTTCAGGTCATTTATTTCAATATCACATATTTATTTAGGTTTTCAAATGTTCCAGAATCTGAATTTTCTGGGGACTAATTGGTAAAATATACAAGGTTCCCACCTTCACTATTCTTATGTCCTAGTAGAAATGAAACAAACAATAAACAATAAAATGTGTGAGATTCAATCATAACCTAGGATTCTGGGAATATCCCTGATCAGATTAGATACTGTAGGCTTTGAAAATGGTGGAAGGTACCAAGAGCCAAGGAATGCTGAAAGCTACCAGAAGCTGAAAAATGCTAAAGGAATGAAGTTTACAGGCTGGAATAGACAAGAAAATGGATTCTCCTTTATAGTCTCCAGGAGTGTTTCCTGTTCACTGAAACATTGATCTTCGACCAAACCAATTTGGACTTATGGCCTCTAGAATTGTAACACAACAAATTCTAATTTAAAAATGAAGTAGTCCTTATAACACCTTGATTATTTTTAATCTCATCCATTGTGTCTTTCATCCCTATAAGCTATGTGAGTTTTATTGCAGACTTTCATATTGTTCTTTATGTTCCCCAAGTGTCTTCTTAATATCCTTTATTTGTTTATTCATATTTTGCTTCAACTCCTTGAATTAATTTAACATATTTGTGTGATTATCATTGTTTAGTCATCTTTAATCTTGTATATCATCAGGATTTTTGGTTTGTTCCTTTAGTTGAGCCATATCTTCCTGTTTCTTAGTATGATTTGCAATTTTTGCTGATGTCTAGGCATCTGAATATGTTAGTGAATTTACTCTAATGTTCAATTCCTCTCTCTTTCCTAGTGGTTTTGTTTCACAGCTCTTTTTGATTTTTGATTGAACTTATTCTAAGTCTTTAAACTTGCTGTTTATGTTATGAAAATAGATCCAGGGACTCACAACTGCTGTTCAGACCATCCCTCAGGAGTTTGGTACAAGAAACACCTATAAGCAGTTTTTTTCTTGACAGATTCCTGGCCCCCTTGAAGGTGGTGCTCATCAGCAAATATTTCCAGGGAGGTGACACTTTAAACATCTACTTTCAGTGGATTCTTTTCAGTCAGAGTTGAGAATCAAAGTGGGCTCTTCTGGTCAAATTAGCTGAATGGAAAACATTCTCTGACACACTTCTGACACACCTTACCTCATCCAACCGAGGAAAACCTCTGTTCTCCTCTTTGTTGGCTGCATTGTGCCACAGGTTTTATCCAGGCTGATACCTTGAGAGTGGAGGATGGGTGCCATTCCCAGGCCCTGGGGGTTAGTAACTCATTAACAGTTTTAATTTTGCCTTCTTCACCTCTCTTTCCCTCACCCTCCTATGGGTTATACAGCACTCTCCTGGCCTGCAGAGTCCCAAAGCAGATCCCTTAGATAGCTTTTTATTCTTCCTTTGATGTTTTTGTGAGAGAGGTGAGTTCTGCTTACCTATTCAGATGCCATCTTCCTGGAAGTCCCTCTTTGTTCTTTTTAAATATAAGCAATAAGGGCTATAAATTTCAGGACTGCCTCCACTGTATGACATAAGTTTTGATATGTTGTGTTCTTGTTTTCATTCATCTTGAGATATTTACTGATTTCTCTTGCCATTCTATCTTTGACCTACTTATTATTTGAATATCTTTTAATCTCCATATATATATATATATTAATTTTCCCATTTTCTATTACTAATTTCCAGCTTCATTTCATTATGATCAGAAAAGTGGTTTGTATAGCTTCATACTTTTTGGATTTATTGAGATCTGATTTATAACCCAACATAAGGCCTATCCTGGAGGAGGATACATGAATACTTGAGAAGATATTTTTAACAAAGTTTTAAGGTATGTCTTATTAAAATGTATAAATTGTGTTGTGACTTTTTAGATAGCTACAGAGATTTGTTCCCTCCCTTGCTTTTGTCCTCCATGGAAAGGGACACATGAATAAAGAGGGAATCCTAGGATTCACTCAGCATAGTTGGATGCTCCAAGCCCTTCCAGAACTATGCCCTGCTGGTCAGGTCCCCAGTGGCACAGAAGCTGAGAAGGAGCTGGCCCTCCACTAGGGAGTCTTCTGTCAATGTTCAGGTTGATTTGATGCAAGTGCTGATTATGCAACTCTCCAGGGACCTAGTGAGCCTTTCAGGATGGGGAACAAGAACATGTGACAGGGAGACACAGAGACTTTCAGTCAAAAGTGGACAGGCAGAAAGGACCTCCAGTCCTCATGTCTCTTCACAGATATCTGTGCACTTTTTTAAACAGATGGGAAGGGATGTTTGAAAAGGCTTCCAAGTTCACCCAGGCCTTCAGTGACTACTTAGTCCATAACTAGACTGAAAATGTGCTATCAGAATGGAATTCTTTAAAAAAATAACTGAATCTTTTGTAGAAGCCAGGATGAAATGGCCACAGTTTCCACTGCCCTTAGGTAGAGACCTCAGACCTACAGATGCTAGATCCCTAGGCAACTTCAGTCCAGCTCTTTTCCTTCCCGTGGTCCAACAGTCACTTCCCAGGCTCCTGCTTTTTGCCATGAACCAATATAACCACTTCCCATCAGGAATCTGGTTCAGCTGAGATCCTGGTGCACCACCTGGCAGAGGCTAATCAGGATTTCAAACTTCCAGGATCAGGTGGAACCATGAGCCAGCACATGACTGCATTGACCACATGGGATTTCATATTTGGTCAAGGAGTCTCAGGTGTAAAGGGAGAATTCCATCAAAGACTAAATTAGATGAACTCTCCCCATAAGTGTGTGTCTCTGCTGGGTGATTCTCACTGCACTCTCAGCCAATAATAACACGAAGATGCAATAATATATCCATCCTCTACCATAATGGCATGCACTAATGTTTTGCTAAGGAAGAGGAAGAAACTCTAAATGCTATGCAAAAGCAACTTTATTTAATGATATGGGTTTGTGGTTATATCAAATGATTATAACAATTGAGCAATCACAAGAAAATAATCAATTAAAGACATTTCAAAGAATGAAAGTATATACAACAACTCACCAAATTGGGGGAAAACACAACATCTCATCTCTCATGAGACTGGGAAGTCCCTTTCAATAGCTGGCCAGAGTCACAATTGGAAAAATGGTCCCAGGCAGAGTGAGACTTCCTGGGTGAGACTTCAACTGGCAGCTTGTGGACTATCCTTTTTTAAGGGGTTCTGAGCCTCAGAACTGCAATAAGTCTTGAAACTCGTGAGGAATGTTCTCATTAAAAGTAACTGAATCCATCTAGCAGGGGAGTGGCCAGTCCTCCTCAGGAGAGACACAGTGTCTCGAGGGTTCTTTTGTTCTATTCTGTTCATGGTACACTAAACAAGAACATGAAGGTTTCAATGCACATCAGCTTTAACTTGCTGTTAACTTTACAAGGGATACAAACAGGATGTGCAACTATCATGTCTGGTGACTTGCTCCTTCTAAACATTTGTTTTTAGTTACTAGGTGGTGGAGTTGCCTGCATAGCAGCATTACAACATTCCAAAGGAGAAAGGACAACTTAATCATTCACAATTCTAGGCTGAAACAGCATAGACTATTGACTAGAAAGCTTAGGAATTCACAATCCTTAATAATAACTTTCTTATAGTACATCAACTAGACTATTATATCTTTCTACACACTTTCTCCATTCTCAAGAGCTCCTGGTCATATGGAAGAAACTTCTTGGACATCAGTACCTTCTTCCAGGCTCTGGACTAGCCTTGGGACCTGGCATTTGTCTTTGAAGGAAAAGAACAGCCATACCTGTGCTTCATTAAACAAAACACATGCAGGGACAGCTGTGCCATATAAAAAATGGCCTGAGCTTTTTGATCCATAGTTTGTGCTCAACTTGTTGGCTGTCCTGAAAACATAGGCTTGATTGGGAGGAAAATCCCCCAAATAAATTGTTACCATGGCTTTTTGCTTGAAATATCAACATTTCTGGCCTGAAAACTTTTCAGGATCTATACAGTCTCTATAAGCTTATTCAGAATAGAAACCCTTATGTGCTCCCACTTTTGCAGAAGAGAATGAGAATTGCACTCTCCCTCAAAATGAGGTGAGTGCACATGGGGAAGGAAGTGTCTATGTGCCCAGAATGGGAACCCAGCTTCTGATGTAGATGCATCCACCTTTCCCATCCTGCAGCCATTCCACATGCAGAATATTTACCTGGCAACATTTGGTTACTGTAATGGATTTGATATTCCCCAGGCAGTTTCTAAGCTTGGATAGAAGATGGTCAAGGAAATTTAGTGCAGATTCCCAAAAGAGGCTCTAACTGTGCACTGAGAGTTTCTTGAGCACCAGGAGCCTGATTGACCACTGGAAATGAAATCTCTTTCCTTTGTCCCAAAATACAGTACTGGACTTAAATCACTACATTAAGAAACAGATATTATTAAAGCCAGAAGTTCCTGTAAAATTAGAGTGGGTGAGGGAACCCCAGACTTCTCTCATACCTTTTCTACTACACTATCATTTGGCTGTAAGTTTAGAACTGCAGGTATTGAAGAACCTCAACAGTTCTTAAATTCTCCTAACCTTGAAAACAATTGGAAATTATTTGATAATCATAGACAAGGAGGCAGTCATTTTCCTTTTTATCTTCCTTTGTGTTGGTCAAGTTAAAGTATTCTAAACTGTGTTGATACCTTAGAGTTCATAGTTCCAATGCAAGTCTGGAGAGTCAAGTCCCAAGGCCTTACAGAGAAATGTTTTGTCCCCTCAAATTCTAAGTATGGGTCCAACAGTCTCTACAAGACCACTCCGCAATAAATGTCTGTGGCAGTTTTATGAATCCCAAAAGGAGAAATATTATGTTTTCAAACTTATCTGTTCCTGTGGTTGTGATTATATTAAATTCAGTTGAGGTGCTTTTAATGAAATTACCTGTTAAGATTGCTTTTAGGCCTTTTTTATTTGACTGTATCAGTTAAGGCATGACTCAGTTTGAGTCCTCACCCCCTTGCTGGGTCTGCTATAAACAGACACAAACATGCACAGAAAGAAAAAGCTCTGTCATTTTTTAAGCTGCCATTGACAGAAAGAAACAACTGAGGCCCAGAGAGAAATGAGCCTTTCAACTGATGGAGTATAGCTGACATTTTGAAGAACATCTGAGTCTGATATAGAAGGCCCAGAAAGAAACAAGTCCTATGCTAGGAGAAAGAGAACTACAAGATCACTTAAGTATGAAGTCTCAAAAGACTGGAACCACAGAGCTCAAGAAGATGAGGAAGCCCAGAGGGCATTAAAGACTAGGCAGATATCACCAACCATCTTGCTTGAATACATGGCACCTGACTTTGGTGAGAAAGCATGTCTTATGTTGCTGTGAGATAGAATTTCCATGACCTTGGTATTGTAGGCTTTTATCCCAAATAAATACCCTTTATAAAAGCCAAAAGATTTCTGATACTTTGCATCTGCACCCCTTTGGCAGACTAATACAATGATGGTTTATATCATTAGGGCTGCTGTTACAAACTACCACTAACTTGGAGCTGTGAAACAATAGCCAGCTCTCAAAGTTTTTTTAAAAATTCAGCTAAAAGTGGTAACAGCACTGGTATTACTCTGTGATCTTTACTTTATTCCCGCACATTCCTCACAAGAGCCTTTGAATCAGGTTCCATATTCCTCTTTTTTATGTGTGTGATAAAGGGACAAAGATAGTTTAAGACACATACCAGCCAAAGATAATGATGGCCAGTGACAAGGGGAAACAAAACTCAGGGAGTCCAGCTCCAAAGCAACTTAATAGCAACTTTTTTTTTAAACACTGAACAATGAGTGAAATTTCTGGGAGGAACACAAGGATCTATGTGATCAGATAATCACCCCCTATTTGTCTGGAAATAAACATCACACTAAATTTAGAAAATACATATATGATATAAAGGGGTATGGGATTTTCCCTTTTGGAGTAATGAAAACATTCTAAAATTGACTGAGGTGATGACAGCACAACACTGTGGTGAATATGAGAGCCACTGAGTGTACACTCTGAATGGATTGTACAAAGCATGGAACTGTATAACACAAGGAATACTGTGGTGGAAAATGAACGGTGGTTAAAAACACAAATATGAGAACATTCTCTCATGAACTATAACAAGTATATAATACTAATACAGGGTGTCATTAACTGGGTGGGTTGGGGGTACAATATACAAAATGTAAGATATTGGCTATAGTTAGTAATGTTTTAATGATGCTTTTTCATAGTTTCTAAGAATTGTTTCACAACAATGCAAGTTTTTGGTGGGGGCGAGTAATGTATGGGAGCCCTGTATGATAATATGCATGCTTCTTTTATAAGTTCACAACTTATATTATACACTTATGTTTATGGATGTTCATGTATAAATGATAAACTTCAATTCAAAAAAGTTTTAAAAAATGTTATCTGGTGTCAAAATAATGGTCAAAAACAAAATCCCCACTGCATTTGAAGACTAAATAGGAAAAAGAGGAAGAAACATTTGTCACCCTTATGGATAATATGTAAATAGAGGTTTGTTGAGGGTTATTTATTCTAACCATGGAAATCCCACAGACTGTGCAGGCAGACCTTCTGAGGGGTGGGTTCTAAAGCAGTGAGTTGGGGCCCACAAACTCCCTGTGCCTAATCAGCCCAATGGGGCCTGTACAAACCCAAATGCTCTTTGCACCCTGACCTGGGGACACTGAATTCCAGGCCTGCTCTGCTTCTAGCTGATCGTGTCATCCTGAAAGTTTCTCTCTCTCTGATCCCTAATAAATTTTGTGATGAAGTATGGACATCTGACTGGACAGGGGGAAGAGGAAGTAGGGTGGCTGATGGGAGGACTCTGAGCCTGTGGGGACACTGTGGTGTGAGTCATGCAGAGTGGTCATGTAGGTGGGCCAAAAGGACATCAGAGAGATCCCATTGTGATGCACTGAGAGCTCAGTCATGGATTGGCCAGGTCTGCAGACAGAGACAGTGATAAAAAGCCCAGGTTCAGTACCTGATATGAACACAGGAGTATGGGAGCTGGAGGAGGCTCCATAGGCTTGTTTCATCTGCTGGCATTTCCTTCCCTGATCAGCACAGATCCTGCTGAGGAGGTTGCTCTGGCCACAACCTCACTTGTGTTTAAGTCACAGACTCAGGTCTCCTGATCCCTAACCACATCCACCTTCTCTTCCCTTGGGACAGCAAGCTGAGACCTGATGGGATAGGGGTAGAAACATCAAAGTTTTGTTTAAATTTAAATTTGTTCACATACTACAACAAATGAATCTATTTTTAACCATTTAAAGGAAAGTTAGAAGCTATTCATCATGAGGGTGGGGTATATGTGCCATTCCCAGACACAGGGCTAGTAACCCACTGTTTTAATTTGGCCTCTTTGTCTCTTTTCCCTTTCCCTACTGGATGATATGCAGCACTCTCCTGGTCTGCAGATCCCTAAAGCAGCTCCCTCAAATAGCATTTTGCCTTTCCTCCATTTGTTTTTGTGAGAGAGTTGAGCCTTTCTTATGTCTAATATTATATATTGCATAGGAGATGCATACTGAAAGCCCCCCTGTTGCTCAAATGTGGCCTCTCTAAGCCAAACTCAGCATATACTTGTACTACCTTTCCCCTGGCATGGGAAATGACTCCTGAGGATGAGTTTACCTGGCACTGAGGGATCATTACCAAGTGCCAACTAGCAATGCATTTGGAAAAAGACCTTGACAAAAGAAGGAAATATTAAATACAAATTAGGTTTCATGGCTAAGCAATCTCGGGTGAGTCAGGAGGTCATTCCATAAATTATGCTTATGTAAGAGTCAGCAGGATTTCATTGATGGCCAAAGTAAATAGTGCCTTAAACAGTGGGTCTCATGAGGGCTCTAGAGACATCTAGACATTATAGGCAGGGCAGATAATCACAGGAGTTCAGCACCCTGTCAGTGGACCTTACTTTGGAATATAAGTTCCCCAATGTAGCAGAGTTAGACTCATAATTTCCCAATAGATAGCTCTTCTGTACCTTTTATTTGAATCTATATTTGGCACTATACCCAATAAATACATGTCTCAGAGACTTAAATCTTTGATCTGTTTATATGCCATTTGAGCCCTGAATCTCAGCAGAGGTGCAACACTTACTCTCCACTGCACTGGACTTACCCAGGACAACTAACCAAAGGGTGATTGTGGACAATGCCTACCACAAAAAAAAAACAGAGTATCCACAACTGTGAGCAAGACAATTCCGTCCATCTGACCCCTGGGATCTAAGGCCCTATTCAGTCAGAAACAGAGTGAACATCAGTATCTCCAAATCCTCAAAATTGAGTAATGAACAAACATGGGGAGGATGCAACTATAGACTAAATAGAAATTATTATCCTAGACATGGAAGAATTTTTAATCACTGATATAAAGGTAGTAACCACCAGAAATTTTGAGGGGAGGGAGAGGGAAGAATAGGTGTAACACGAGGCAATTTGGGGACTTTGGAATTTTCCTGCATGACATTGCAATGACAGATACAGGCCATTATACACTTTGTCCAAACCTATAAAATTGTGTGGTGCAAAGTATAATCTATAAACTATAGACCATGGTTAGTAGCAATGCTTCAGTATGTATTCATCAATTTTAACAAATGTACCACACTAATAAAAAATGCTGTTGATAGAGAAAAGTGGTGGAGGTGGAGAGGGTGGGGTACATGGGAGACCCCTATATTTTTGATATAACATTTATGTAATCTAAAGTCTTTTTAAAAATAAAATTATGAAACATTTTAACTCTGGAAAATATGATTGTAGTAAAAAAAGAATATTAAAACTCTTACTAAGATTTTATTATTATTAATTTTATAGTTATTGTTTTTTATTGTCATTAACAATGACTCCTTTTATTGACACAATCTCAGAAAATATTGGAACTGTGTCAGAATTGTGCTTTAGTGGAAAACTCCCAGAAACTGAAAATTATTATTATTGCAAAACATTTAATGTACATGCATTTAGGTTCGACTGAATGTGGAATGAACAGCCTCCATTTTCCACATGGGTATATATATAATAAAATAAACTAATACTTAAGTACAAAAAAAAAAAAGTTAGAGACATCAGTAATATTTTCCCTATTCATCATGCATTCAACTTGTGTGTAAGCCTTTTACACTTTATTTTAGTTAAAATTTACATGCAAGAGAATTCACACATTTTAACTGAGTTTTAACAGATGCATACATCTATGTAAGCCAATTCCCTATCAAGTTATCAAATATTAGCCCATTAATCTTCACTCTACAAAGTTCCCTCATGTCCCCTCCCAGTAAATGTCCACCTTTTGACAGTGACATTTTCTAATAGTTTGCAACAATGGCTGAATTATGCCTTCTCTGAAACTTCATATGTACAGAATCATAACGTTATGTACCCCTTTGGATAATGCTTATTCACTCAACATAAGGATTTTGTTTATT
This sequence comes from Cabassous unicinctus, assembly GCA_029593785.1. Lineage (NCBI taxonomy): Eukaryota > Metazoa > Chordata > Mammalia > Cingulata > Chlamyphoridae > Cabassous > Cabassous unicinctus. The sequence continues at coordinate 12,427 of JAQZBX010032342.1, read as the reverse complement.
TCAGTAGTTCATTCTTATTTCTCACCAGTATTCAATTTTACGACATAGCACAGATTATCTATCTATTTGTGTTTTCATGAGAATTTAGATTTTAACTTTGAACCCATTATGAAAAATGTTCTGTGATAATTCTTGTACACATCTTTACATGATATTGGTGGGAATCTCATAGCATTTTGAGACAAATACTTTCCATTAGTTATGGAGAGTCTAAGTGCCAGAGTGGGAAATATTTCCATGGCCACACAAGTCTCAGTAGGGGCATCTCTAAAATCAGTGATTTGTGCCACAGATATTCTCCTACCCCTGAGTATGGTTTAGTGTAAACAAGAATGGGCAGAATATCTTACCCCATGTCTGCAAGTTCCCCATATTGTTTTCCAGCAGAAATTAGCTCCTAAATTCCCTTGGGGTAGAGAAAGGGGACTCGTTCTCCTATTTTACCTGGAATCTGAGTTTAGGCCATGTACAGGCATGAGAGGAAACAGATCAAATTGCTAACTTTCTGTGTGGACGTTGATACAGCCCTTTCTCTCAGAAACTCACTTCCCCATGTGTTAATAAAAGGGATTATCCCCATTTTTCTGAAGTTCATTATGGGACTGAGAGCTTTGGGCCAGGCACTGTACCCAGAGAACCAGTGTTTTGTTTAAAATGAAGTTTGGACACCTGATCCCCTCTGTTATCTCCAGCCACAAATGTAGAATCTGGAAGCGAACAAGCTCCACTTCCATTCCTTACTAAACATTATACATACATCCAGCATCTTCTCCAACTTATCACACATTCTATTTCCCACTAACCTACACTTCATGGTCCAACTCCATAAGTCTACTCATTGTATATAGTTCATATCAGTGAGACCAGACAATATTCATCCTGTTGTGTTTGGCTTATTTCACTCAACATAATATCCTCAAGGTGTTTTAATGTTCTCAGGTGCTTCCTCAATTGACATATTATTATACCTGAGTAATACTTAATCATATGCATATACCACATCTTGCTTATCTGTTATTAAGTTGACAGACACTTAAGTTGTTTCCCTTTTTATCAATTTCGTATAATGCTACTATGAACATCAATGTGCAAATATCTGTTCATGCCCTTGCTTTCAGTTCTTTTGAATAGATTACTAGTAATGGGATTTCTGGATCATATGGAAGATTTAATTTACCTTCCAGAAGAAATGCCAGAGCATCTTCTACAGTGGTTGTACCATTTTATAGTATCAACAACAATAAAGCAGCTTTCCTATTCCTCCACATCCTATTCAGCATTTGAAGTTTTCTGTTCTTTAAATAGTGGTTATTCTGTACACTGTGAGATGATATTTCATTGTATTTTTTCTTTATTTTTAAGGGAACTTTAGATTACATAAATGTTACATAAAAAATATAGGGTATTCCCATATGTCCTACCCCTCCCACTCCCATACTTTACCCATTAGCAACACATTTAATTAGTGAGGTATATTTGTTACAATTGATGAACACATATTGAAGCATTGCTACTAAGCATGGTCTATAGTTTACATTATGGTTTACAATGGGCGCCACTCAATTTTATAGGTTTTGGCAAAATGTATAATGGTTTGTATCCTTCATTGCAATATAATGCAAAACAATTACAATGTTCCAAAAATGCCCAATGCTACACCATTTTTTTTCCTTTTCCCACCACCAGATCCTCTGATGACCACTGTCTTTATATCAATCTTACACATTCTTCAATTACTAGAATAATAATAATTTTACTTTAGTCCATACTTGAAATCCCCCTTATGTTTGTTCATTCCTCAATCTTGAGGATTTTAGGATGGTCATGACCACTCTGCTTTTGTTTGAGAGGGTGCTTAGGTACCATGGGACAGATGATTGGAGTTTTCTTGCTTGCAGTTGTAGACATTCTTTGTTTTGGGTGATAAGCATTTTCTAACATTATCCTTTTGTTACTTGTTCTCGGTTAATATGATGAACTAGAGAGAGGTGTTGAAACTCTCCTGAGATTCAGGGCTCAACTGGCATATGAACACCCAGAAGATTTAGTTCTCTGAGACATACATTTAATGGGTATAGTGCTAATTATAGGTTCAAATAAAAGGGGCAGAAGAGCCATTTGTAGGAAATATATAAATGATTCTAATTCTAATACATTGGGGAGATAGGCTATCATATACTCCAAGGTATATTCCAAGGTGCCATTTCCTGGGGTTGTCTGGCCTGTCTATAGTTTCTAGATGTCTCTAGAGCCCTCAGGAGCACCCCTGCTTGAGGAATTGTTTACTGTGGCAGTCAGTGTGATCCTCCTGAGATATGTATACACATAACCTCTGGAATGATCTCCCATCACACTTTGAAATCTCTTAGCCATAAAAATTTATTTGTATTTAATCTTTCCTACTTTTGGTCTAGGTCTTTTTCCAATGCATTGTTACATGGCACTTGGTAATAATCCCTTGGTGCCAGGGAGCCTCATCTCTGGGAGTCATGTCCCACATCGAGGGGAAAGTAGTGAGTTTATATGCTGACTTTGGCTTAGAGAGAGGCCACATTTGAGCAACTACAAGGCTTTCAGGAAGTAGCTTAGGCAATATATGTTACTACGCTAAGTTTCATATTCATAAGAAGAATGTTCATAAGTACCCACATCAATACCAAGGACCTGGCGTATCAGTCTGTCTTTTTCACTAGGCACTGTCCATGTACTCTAGAGATTCTTGCCACTATATTAGAAAATGTAGCATGACTTCCTAGTATGGGAATTCAATACTCCTTTGGTCATTCTGTGGTTCTCACCCATGGAGACATCACCCCAGTACTACCTAAATACATTCATATTCCATTGAGGTAAGCCCCAGGTACACCCCTCCACACATGCCCCCACCATTGACATGCCACACCAGTAATCCTCCCCTGTCACAGTTGTACCACTTCTGCAATTGAACACTTTTCCGAAAACAATGCCAAAAATAATAAAATAAAAGATAAAAAAATTAATTTTTTCACATTGTGCCTTTCATTTACTTAAGATTTGTTATTTTTTATGTATATTGACAATTTCTTCTGTGTGTTCCCCCAGTGTCTTATTTATTTTTCCTGTTTTAGGTTGCAGAAAAGTCACATAGAAAATATAGGGGATTCCCAACATCCCACCCTCTACCTTCTCCACATCCTCACATACCAAAAATTTCCTATATGAGTATGGCACATTTGTTACAATTGATGAACAAATATCAGGGCATTGTTATTAACCATGGTCAATGGTTTACTTTATTTTATTTACACATATATACATAATAATAATAGCAGTTATCAATTTTAGCATGCATTATAATTTAGGTAGCTGTTCATTCAGACACATTGTTTATTGCAATTATACAATGACATTTACATAGAAATGAAGACATGATAGGATTCAATGGCAGTATATGGTTCAATGTTTGGTGCTGCTATTGCTGAGAAAATGGAAAGTATAATTTTGATCAAACTGGTCAATGAAGACATTAAGAAGAAGAGTACATAACATTGTTTCTGAAATATATGTAGAGATTAATTAAAATGAGCTAAAAATATGAAAACCAGATGGAGAACCATTTTGTAAAATCATCTAAAGTTTCTTGTTTCAGGAGTAGTAAATAATAAAGGTAGAAAGAAGCATCCAGTTGAAGATATAGGGCAAAACACAAATGCCAATTTGAATAAGAGAGAAATCAGTCATGACAAGAATGGCAACTGTGATTTGGAAATTGTAGAAGTATCATATAAATCAAGGCCATGATTGGAGTGGAGATGTAGGGTGTGGAAATCTGGGTACCTCATCACTTTTTCAACCACAGCAGTTCTGTAAGGTTCAAATTATTTGTTTATGATTTGGAATAATAGTTCCATTAAGGAAAATATTTCATTAAACAATAATTTGGAAAAAAAATAAAGAAATAAAGAAATGAAAGAAAGAAAAAGAAAGAAATGAAAAAGAAAGAAAGAAAGAAAGAAAAAGAAAGAAATGAAAAAGAAAGAAAGAAAGAAAGAAAAAGAAAGAAAGAAAGAAGGAAAGAAAGAAAGAAAGAAAGAAAGAAAGAAAGAAAGAAAGAAAGAAAGAAAAAGAAAGAGAAAGAAAGAAAGAAAGAGAATAATTTGGAATGAGTATTATTGAGTGTTGGAGAATTCTGCAATGTCTGAATAATGTTAAAGCAAGAAGCAGCATCAATAAAGCAGAAGTCAGAGAATGTAGAAGCAAACGCAGGTGATATGAATTACAAATAACTAAGAAAAGGAGAGTTTTGAAATGTTTGCTGATTGCAGGCAGAATGAGCCTAAAAAAGAAAGGCTGAGTTTTGTGGTTAGATGCCCATGAATAATTGCGGTAGACTGAATTATGTAACTTGATAAAAGACCTTTTCTTAATCTCAATCCACATCCCTTTGGGTGTGGACCCATTTATAATAAAGGTGTATTATCAGGTAATGTATGGGTTCATTTGTGAATAGGATCTTCTAAGATCTTACATAGGTGTGGCCCAACTGAATCTGGTGGACCTTAATCCATATTACTGGAGCCCTTTATAAGCAGAAGAAATCTGGAAGCAGTGAGTCAGAGGAAACCAAGAGAACATCACCATGTGACAGAGGACTGCAAGCTCCAGAGGGCTGTCAGCGCCAAGAGAAAGCATGTCCTTGCTGATTACATAATCTGTGATTTCTTGCCTCTAAAACAATCAGCCAAAAAGTCTAATTTTTAAAGTCAATTGAATGGTATTTATTGAAGCAGCCAGGAAAATGAGGACAATATTCTTCTCTGTGATTACTTTTTCTGAAGATAGTAAGAACAGAAGTCATTTTTCAGTATGTTAGGAATAAAATGAATGAGGAATTGAAGGATGATAGACTTCCAAAAATATTGGGAAGTTTTGTCTATAAAAAAGGGAAAGATAAAAGAAGGTCATCAGAAGCATGAGTAGAATCGACTAAATCAATCATCAAAAGCTAATTATTATTGCTCAACCACTGAGCATATAGCATTCTTCTTAAAACAGAGTTGTCCAATAGAACGCTGTGAATTGATGGAGTATTTCTGTAACTGCATTGTCTGATATAGTAAGCGTATCAATATCTGTATATGTTTATTTAGCATTTGAAATATGATTAGGGCAGCTAAGGAAATGGATTTTTATTTTATTTAACTTTAACTTATTTTAAATTATATATCCACATGTGGTTAATCTACTTTATTGGATAGTACCTCTAGATATTACTGATATAAACATGAACAGTATAGGATATCATATTTTTTAAATTGCAGTATGATTAACATACAATAAGATGTACTTAAGTATATAATTAGATGAGTTTTGGAAAATGAATAATCCCTTAAACCTACTACTCAAAAGAAGATATTGAATTTTCCATCAATCCAGAATGTTCCTGCATGTTGCCTTTTATTTTTTAATAATATATGATTTTTTTATTTTTTTAAAGATACTTACATTACATAAATGTTACACAAAAATTTAGGAATTCCAATATGCCCCACCCCCCACTCCTCCCACAACCTCCCACATAAACATCCTTCATTAGTGTGGCACATCACCTGCAATACATATACACATCTTGGGGCTTTGCCACTAAGCATCGACCATAGTTTACATTGTAGACCACACTCTCTCACACAGATTTCTGCATGTTATATTATGATATAAAATGGCCTATATCTCTCATTGCAATGACACTCAGGATAATTCCCAAGTCCCAAAAAAGCCCCTGTATTACAACTGTTTTTCCCTCTCCCTTCCCCTAAAGCATCCGGTGGCCACTGGCTCCACATTAATGTTGTAATTACTTCCATTGCGTGAATCACAATATGTATATAACAGAATACCAGTAAGTCTACTCTAGTCCATAGCTCTTCCCTCAATATGAGGAGTCTGAGATGGTGATGTCCACTCCACCTTAAAGTGAGGGGGGGCTTATATCTCATGGATAAGATGGATGGGATTATCCTGCCTGCAGCTGCAGACTCTCTCCTTTCCCTGGGATGGCCATTGTTCATCATCAACTCTCCAGCAGGTGATGAGGGTGAGTACATTGAGCTGTAGAGTAGGAGTTGCAGCTCCACCAAGATTCCAGGCCCAGCTGGCACATGGACAGCCCAAAGACTCCGGTCTCTGGAAGTACACATAGAAACTCTGGCACCACATATAAGTTTGAATAGAAGGGACAGATGGACCATATGCAGGGAAGACATATTTGGTCCAACTCTGTCACTCTCAGGAGCAAGGATTCCAAAATAGGGCCCAGTGATAAGGCACAAAATTCTGGGGCTATCTGCCCTGATATAGGACCTGGGTGTCTCCAGAGCCCTCAAGAGCTCTCTCATTGGGGTATATCCACATTGGAAGCCTATGAGGTCTTACTGAGATGTGCATAACTGTTACCTCTGGGATGACCTCCCAACTCACCTTGAATTCTCATAGCCATATGAACTTATTCGTCTTTATCTTTTCCTCCCTTTTATTCAAGCTCTTTTTCCAATTGTATTGCCAGTTGGCACTTGTTAGTAATCCCTCGTTGCCAGGGAGGCTCATCCCTGTGAGTCATGTACCACGCTGGGAGGAAGGTAATGCATTCATATGCTGAGTTTGGCTTAGAGAGAGGCCACATTTGAGCAAAAAGGAGGCACTCAGGAGGAAACCCTTAGACACCCTATAATAATAGGGTAAGTTTCTATTTCAAGAGCGAAGACTCATAAGGCTGGTCATCAATAACAAGAGCCTATCAATGGATCATCCTACTTTGCCAGACACTGTCCCTCTACTTGGGGCCTGTTGCTACTCTCTTGGAGAATATGGCAGAGCTCTCCAGGATGGGAATTCAGTATTCTCTCATTTATTGAGTGGTTCTCCACCCACTGTGACCATGCCCCGTGAGCATTTGAACAATTTTATATACCTTTTATATATGTTCAGGTGAACTTCCTCCCATGCACCCCCCATCCCTGACACCCCCCCCACACCAGTGATCCTCTCCCGCTCCAGTTGTAACCCTTCTGTCATCCAAAGCTTCTTTAAAGATGAAGCCAATATAACAGCCACATGCAATTAATAGGAAAGTGAAATAAAGATGTTTAAAGGTAAGAGATAAAATACATGAAAACTTAAAAAAAAACCTAAAAATAAAATTAAATTAAAGGATTGGTTTATTCAAAAAATTAGAAAAATTTAAAAAAAAATTTAAAACAATTTTTTTGTTGTTGACATTTTGCCTTTTATTACTGCAATAACTGGTGTCCTGTCTGTACCATGTCACCTTTCCCCTCTCACTCCCCAGTCTCTCACTATTTTTCATTTAATTTTCAAAGAAGTTTTAGATGACAGCAAAGTCACACACCGAATACAAGACACTCACATATACCCAACCTCCTCCCCCTTTCCTCACCTCATATTAAAAAGTTTTTGTATGTGGATGGTAGCATTGTTATAATTGATATACAGATAGTGAAACAAAGCTACTAAACCTTGTCAATGGTTTACAGTATGGTTTACATTTTAGATTGTATACCTTTACAAATTTTGATGATATTTCCCATGTCCTGTGTCCATCACTGTAAGGTAATGAAAAACATTTCCACTGACCACTAAATACCCCCTGTTTGATCTATTCTGTTCCTCCCTCCCCATCCCACTGGATCCCATGACAAACCCCTGGCTTGACTCATTGGATGACAAGATTCTTAGTTACATGTAACAAGAGGTCATGACACACTGGTTTTTCATTCACTATTAGGAACCGCCCTTGCTCTTAAGAGATGCTCTCCAGTCTATTTCTGCTCTCCCCTCAGTATCCTGGGTATGCTAACCCACCCTTCCCAATCTACCCACCTGTCAGGCCTATACCACCCAACCTAATATATCACTACCCTCCCGTCCTATCCCTTCAATACACAACAACACTATATCATTTTACCATAGATTATGTCCATATGGGTGATGGCTCACAACTTTCTCTTTTCTTTCTCTTTCTTGTACATCTATCTTTCAGAAAATAATTCTCAGAGACTCCTCAATTTCCTTAATTCATATCAGTAAGGGCATGCACTGTTCATCCTTCAATGTCTGGCTTGCTTCACTCAACATAAGGTCTTCCAGATTCATCAATGTTATCCCATGTTTTAACACTTTATTCCTTCTTACAGCTGAGTAATATTCCATTGTATGTATGTACCACATTTTGTTTATCCATTAATCTGTTCATGGGCACCTAGGTTGATTCCAACTTTCAGCAATAGTGAACAATGCTGCTAGGAACATTGGTGTGCATATATGTTTGTGTCTTTGCTTTCAGTTCTTCTGGGTATATACCCACAGTGAATAGCTGGATCATATGGAAGATCTATAGTTAGGTTTCTGAAGAACTGCCAAACTGTCCTTCACTGTGACTGGACCATTCCACAATCCCACCAGCAATGGATGAGAGTTCCCATTCCTCCACATCCCCTCCAACACTTATAGTCTGCTGTTTTTTTAATAGCCACCATTCTAATGTGTGTAAGATGGTATCTCAATGTCGTTTTGATTTGCATTTCTCTAATCGCTAGAGATGTCCAGCATTTTTACATGTGTTATTTACCATTTGTATTTCTTCCTTGGAGAAGTGTCTTCTCAGGTCACTTGCCCATTTTTAAATGGGTTGTTAGGCTTTTTATTTTTGAGGTGAAGGATTTCTTTATATATTCAGGATATTAGGCTTCTATCACATATATGGCTGCCAAATGTTTTCTCCTATTGGTTAGGCTGCCTTTTCATTTTCTTGATAATGTCCTTTGATGTGCAAAAGTTTTTAATTTTGAGGAGATCCCATTTATCTATTTTTCCTTTGCTGCTCGTGCTTTGCATGTGAAGTTCATGAAACCATATCCTATTACAAGTTCCTGTAGATTCTTCCCTACATTTTCTTCCAAGGTCTTTGTGGTCTTGGCTCTTATATTTAGATCTTTGATCCAACTTGATTTGATTTTCATATAACGTGTGAGGTGGTATTCCTCTCTCATTCTTTTGGATATGGATATCCAGTTCTCCAAGCACCACTTGTTGAAGAGGCCATTCTCTCCCAAATGAGTGTGCTTGGTGACCTTGTCGAATATCAGATGACTGTATATGAGAGGATTTATTTCAGGACTTTCAATTTGGTCCCATGGGTCAACGTGTCTATCCTTGTGACAATACCATGCAGTTTCACCATTGTAGCTCTGTAGTGTTTTAAAGTCAGATAATTTGATACCTGCAACTTCATTTTTCTTTTTCAATATGTCTTTTGCAATTCGGGGCCTCTTACCATTCTAAATAAAATTTGCAGTTATTTTCTCCAATTCCTTAAAAAATACAATGTTGATTTTTATTGGGATTGCATTAAATCTATAGAACAGATTTGGTAGGATAGATATCTTGATGAGGTTTAGTCTTCTTATCCATGAACAGGGAATATTATTCCATTTATTTAAGTCTTCTTTGATTTCCTTTAACAGTGTTGTCTAGTTTTCTGTATATAAGTCCTTTACCTCTTTAGTTAAATTTATTCCTAGGTATTTGATTCTTTTAGTTACTATTGTAAATGGTATTTTTATCTTGATTTCCTCCTCAGATTGCTTGTTATGAGTGTACAGAAATGATACTGATTTTTGAGCATTGATCTTATAGTCTGCAACGTTACTGAACTCCTTTATAAGTTTTAGAACCTTTTTGTAGATTTCTCAGGGCTTTCTATGTATAGGATCATGTCATCTGCAAATAATGAAATTTTTACTTCTTCTTTCCTAATTTGGATGCCTTTTATATCTTTTTTCCTGCCTGAGGTCTCAAGCAAGTACTTCTAAGACAATGGTAAATAGTAGTGTTGATAGTGGGCATCCTTGTCTTGTTCCTGATCTCAGAGGGAAGGCTTTTAGGATTTCACTATTGAAGATGATGTTAGCTTTCGGTTTTTCATATATACCCTTTTTCATGTTCAGAAAGTTTCCTTCTATTCCTATCTTTTACAGTGTTTTTAACAAGAAAGGTGCTGTATTTTGTCAAATGCTTTTTCTGCATCTATAGAGAATATCATGTAATTTTTTTTCTTTCAATCTGTTTATGCAGTGTATTACATTGATTTTTTTATGTTGAACCACCCTTGCAAACCGGGGATGAATCCCAATTGGTCATGGTGCATAATTCTTTTGATTTGTTGTTGAATGCTTTTAGCAAGTATTTTGTTGAGGGTTTTAACATCTAAGTTCATTAGAGAAATTAGTCTGTAATTTTCCTTTCTTGTGGTATCTTTGTTAAGCTTTGGTATTAGGGTAATGTTAGCAACATAGAATGAGTTAGGCCATGTTCCTTCTACTTCTATTTTATGGAAGAGCTTAAGCAGAATTGGTGTTAGCTCTTTTTGGCATGTTTGGTAGAATTTACCTGTGAAGCCATCTGGTCCTGGGCTCTTCTTAGTTTGGATTTTTTGATGACTGAGTCTATTTCTTTACTTGTAATTGAACTGTTGAGTTCATCAATTTCTTCTTTCTTCAATTTAGGCTGTTTGTGAGTTTCTAGGAATTTGTCCATTTCCTCTAAATTATCATTCTACTTGACATATAATTTTTCAAAGTATCCTTTATAATATTCTTTATTTCAGTTGGGTCAGCAGTGATAACCACTTCTTCATTCCTTATTTTTTGTATTTGTATCTGCTCTCTCATTTTCTTTGTTAGTCTGGCTAAGGGTTTGTCAATTTTATTGATCTTCTCAAAGAACTAGCTTTTGGTTTTATTTTTTCTAGTGCTTTCTTATTTTCTATTTCATGTAATTCTGCTCTAGTCTTTGTTATTTCTTTCTTTCTACTTCCTTTCGGGTTCGTTTGTTGTTGTTTTTCCAATTCCTCCAGGTGTGCAGTTAGGTCTTCAATTTAGCTCTTCCTTCTTTTTCAATATATGCATTTATGGCTATGAATTTCCATCTCAGTACAGTTTTGGCTGCATCCCATAGATTTTGATATGTTGTGTTGTCATTTTCATTCGATTCGAGGTAGTTACTCATTTCTTTTGAGGTTTCCTCTTTGACCTAGTGTTTGTCTAAGAGTGTGCTGTTTAGCTTCCATATCATTGAGCCTAATATGGTTCTCTTGCTCTTTATGATTTCCAATTTTCTTCCATTGTGGTCAGAGAAATTACTTTGTATATTCTCAATCTTTTTTAATTCATTGAGAGGTGTTTTGTGGCCTAGCATGTGGTCTATCTTGGAGTATGATCCATGTGCACTCAAGAAGAATGTATATACTGCTGTATTTGGGTGTAAAGGTCTGTATACATCTACTAAGTGCAGGACCTCTAATGTATTATTCAGTGTCTTTTTTCTTTACTGATTCTCTGTCTAGATGTTCTGCCTAATGGTGATAATGGTGTATTAAAGTCGCTCATTATAAGTGTAGAAGCATTTATTTCTGCACTTAGTTTTTCCAGTGTTTGCCTCATGTATTTTGAGGCACCCTGATTAGGTGCATAAATATTTATGATTTTTTTCTCTTCTTAGAAGATTACCCTTTTTACTAATATATAGTGTCCATCTTTTTCTCTTATGATAGTTTTGCATTTAAAGTCTATTTTGCCCGATATTAGGATACCTAGTTCTGCCCTTTTTTGTTTATTGTTTGCTTTCAAATTAGTTTTCCAGGCATTCATTTTCAGTCTCCTTGAATCCCTGGGTCTAAGGTGGCTTTCCTGTAGACCATGTGTTGATGGGTCATATTTTCTTATCCATTCTGCCAATCAGTGTCTCTTTACCAGTGAGTTTAATCCATTAGCATTCAGTGTTATTACTCTCAATGAATATCTTATATCAGCCATATTTTCCTTGGGTTTTTGTATGTCAGATGTTGTTTTTATTTCTTTTTTTTCTTTTTAGTTGTTCTTACACTCTCCTCCAACTCTCTTCTGTTTTTTCCTTTCAACCTGTAGAAATTGCTTTAGTATTTCCTGAAGTACAGGTTTCTTATTGGCATATTCTCTTAATTTCTGTTTATCTGTGAATATTTTGAACTCTCCATCATTTTTGAATGCCAGCTTTGCTGAATAGAGAATTCATGGCTGGAAGTTTTTTCTTTTAGTTGCTTGACTATGTCATACCACTGTCTTCTTGCCTCCCTGGTTTCAAATGAGAAATCAACACTTTATCTTATTGAGGTTCCCTTATATGTGATGGTTCTCTTTTCTCTTGCTGCCTTGAGTATTTTCTCTTTGTCTTGACCATTGCATATTTTGATAATTAAATGTCTTGGAGTAGGCCTGTTGAGATTTATACTGTTTGGGGTGCACTGTGCTTCCTGCGTATGTACATCCATCTCCCTTAATAGGTTTGGGAAGTTTTCAGCCATTATTTCCTTCAACTCTCCTTCTGTTCCCTTTCC
>JAQZBX010032341.1:11595-25995 GCA_029593785.1 Cabassous unicinctus | reverse complement strand
GCCGATTGCTAGGGGGAGGGCAAGCCAGACACCCCTTAAGAAGTCTTGTCTGTTTTCAGTTTCTGAAGTTTCTCCCTATACAGTAACTGAAAGGGCAATGCCTCTTCTCATGCCCTCTTAGCTGTCTTAGGCATAACCACCATCATGGAAAACTGGGATTGGCAATTTATACCAAACCCCATTATCTATTACAATCTCTCCCTAGAGCTAGCTAGCAGCCTAGAAGCAGCCAGCTGTGCCTTAGAGGTCCTAAAGCAGCAAACAGACTCTCGCTGCTGTGGCACTGCAACATCACAGAGCCCTTAACGTGCTAAGAGCAGCACGGGGAGGGACACATGCCTATTTCTCAGGAAAAATGATGTTTCTGTATAAATCGTCTGGAATAGGCCTAAACAGTGTCCATCTGCAAGATGAACGGGTCCACCAACATCGGGGATGTGGCCTCTGAAGGCGCCTGGCGTCTCTCCCTCTCGTGGTCCAGTATGTCAAAGCTGGCCCTTTCTAGACCCACCTACCACCATCTTTATCCTTTTAGTGGGGCCATATAGCTTCAAAATTCTGACTACGTTTATTTCCTCCAGAGTCAATGCCTTCCAAAACAAGGTATTAGTCACCCGGGCATTTCAGCCAATCCAGCCACAGTGTCGACATCTTCCCTCGACCTCAATAGAACAGCCAGAGAGGTTTACGCCCTGTCAGGCAGGGACCACTGCCCTAACCAGCTGGAAGTAACTACAGAAGAATGACCACCGCCCCTCAGCAGCCCCTTAAGAACAAGGGCGTGAGCTCTGAGGGGGTGGTTGAGGCAGGTTACACGGTAACGGAGAAGCCGACCCACAGCATGGCTGGCAGACAACATGGCTGCAAGGCCTCGCTGGGACCTTGAGTGTAACCTTGAGGTCCCAGTGTCTCTTTCCGGGATCTCCCCTTGGCCCTGGATATTCCACAAAGGCCCCACCATTGGCCCCCACCATAGGTGGGGTAACCAATAACCTCTGGGGCCTATAACCTTATCATTAGCAAGGGGGTGGAATAATTAACAGTTTAAAAGGTAATCACACAAGGCAGACCCAGAGGGGCCCGCACCAAGTCTTGGTGTGTATTTCTGTCTTTCCCATTCAGCAAGCTCCTTTCTTTCCCCCATTTCCCAAATAAATTCTTTTTACTGGCCTAACTAAACTGGCATGTTCATAAATTCTTTCATGCATCATAGCCAAGCACCTAGAGGCGTCCAGCATTTCCCTGTCTTCAGCATAGGATTTTACCTCCTGCGTGTGAGGACTGCCTTGAGGATATACATTCTCAAAGGAGACTTTCTTCTAAGGTCAAGATAGGCAGATTTTCTTGCTGTCCCTTTGCTCCTGGCAGGTTTGTGTCCTCCTCTCCCTCCCCTTGGCAGGCCGTCCCCTGGCTGCTGCCTCACCCCCGTGTCTGGGCGCATAAGTAACAGGGAGATGAGGTTCTCGCCAGACGTGCTCCTGCTTCGTCTGTGCAGTGGAGCTCTTTATCGGAATTGAGCAGATGCTTGGAAAGACTAAAGGATAGGCTGGAAAAATATCCTCCAGCTGGCAAAATTCAGAGTCTGTTACAGATCCCCCCTGGAAGGAATGCACAAACTAGGGCGTTTACATCAGCAGAACCCCACTTCTATTTCTCTGGATAAACTTAAATAGACTTTGTAGTTTAAATAGTTCTTAGCTGAGATGGAGGGAGGGAGGGAGGGAGGGAGGAAAGAAACAGACAGAAAGAAAGAGAAAGTGCTCATACCTGATGGTCCCTAAATAGGCTGAAGAGAAGAATGAACTGGAAGGTCACACCCAAGAACGGAGAGCTGATAGCAACCTTCACCTGCTCACTCAGCCACGCCAGCTCACCACCTGTCCCCTTAGCTACACCTTCTTCCTCTACCCATTTCTCTAGCACACCGGAGGAGGGGAATATTCTGGGAACCCTCAAAATCCAGCCAGACAAAGCTAACTGGAAGGAACTTGAGAAAAAGGCAATTCATCAGATAGCGGTAGCCTGGCGACCTGGTTTCCCTTCCTGATTCCTTTGGTTGCAGCTAAATGGGAAGGCTTCCATTTTCATGGCTTCCTAATATTACTATTATTATCTTTAGGAGGCACTGGGGATTGAACCCAGGACCTCGTACATGGGAAGCAGGTGCTCAACCACTGAGCTGCACCCGCTCCCCACAATAAGCCATTTTAAAGGCAGACTTAAAGCTAAACCATGGTTAGCTTGAAACTATTAATCACCTGTTTGATATTAATTCCATCCTTTTCATTGAAAATCATACATTTATTTAGATTGCCCCTCCACATTTTTAGGTGGTTTAGGTCACTTTTTATCTCACTGGCAAGGAATTGTTTGAATCTTAATCTCACAGCATTTAAAGATCTCTGTATTGGCAGGGGTACAGATCAGCAGACAGTTTGCACATCACGACTAGTAGCAGAGTAACTGTCAGAGTGCACTTCAGCCAGGATCAGGTGTGAGGCATTTTATCGAGAGACGATGCCTCATCCACTGAACGGCTCTGCCGGGGCCCTCTCCTGTGCTCTCCTCCGTGCACTTCTCTCTTTTGGATCTTGATGAACTTGCTAAACTGATTTTAATTTGTTATCACTATTTAGAAATGCTGAGCACTGCTTCCCAGATTTTTTAAGACTCAAGATTCTGTTCTCTAAGCTTGTCTGCAGTGAGCATCTGCAGTGCAAAACTGATGCTCTTGTTACTGTACAAATAATTCCTAAGCCACTGATCCTGCCTGTCCCTTAAGCACGGAGAAGCAGCTCCTTCCTTTTAATAAAATATGTCAGGACGAGGCATTGGGAGCATCTTCAGACTAACCTGAAGACGAGCCGGGGAGGTAATTTGTCCTTTTTTCCTGGTCATGTGTCCCTACCCCAACTCCATCCCAGGCTGTGTGTGAGGCTTTGGTGTTGGGTTGGGAAGGGGAAAGACTTGGGAAGAACTTGGAAATATGCCTATGAAATCCCTCAGATCTCCATCTCCACCAGGCTTTGACCCCAGGGTGTGTGGGGCTCTCCTGAGACTCTCAGGGCACGCGGCTGGGTAGTGGCTTTCGCGGGGTGGCTGGCTGGGGGAGAGCACCCAGAGGCACGGCTCATACGGCTCCTTTGTCCTGGAGCCGCACTGCCTGCCTGTGTCTGGGAGCCCGGGGCGGGCGTGGAGCGGCCTGGAAGACTCCGGGGCTGATGGAGAGTCCGGGGCTGCAGCTCCCACCCTGGCTGCAAAGCCTTCTCGGTCGTCTGCCCCCCTGGCTTGTACCTCCCGGGAGACACTCTGCGTGGATCTGTGATTCGACACGAAGGGAACCTGGGGTCACCAGGCGCGAGGCTCTGCACGGCACCTTTGCAAAACTGAGAGCAGCGTCTCCCAGGCCCCTCAGGCGGTAACCAGGTTATCAAGCTCCTTGGACCATTTGGTGTGTGAAAAACACTTTTCTGCCCTGAGCACCTGTAAGTCTCCTTCAGTTGGATGAGAGGAGCCAGGCTGCTCACTTGGCCCTGCCTTGCTCAGAGGCATTGTTTTTTTTGTGCTTTAACAGCGTCAGCTTCCCTTAGGCTGGAGCTGCGGTATCTCCATCTTCCCTCCTCTGCGCCTGGACTTCGGTTCATTTACCTTGATTTTCATTGGCTGCTTGTACCTTTCATTTAAACCGCCGTGACTCACTTAGAGGGAGGTGACAGTCAGACGGTGGCACCGGCTGTGCAGCCTGGGGGAGCCTGCACCGAACACGGCCACCGTGGAAAGGTCTGAGGTGGGCCCAGGGCTGGAGCCAAAAGAAGCCCAAGTGCCAGGTGCAGAAGAGCCCGGACAGAAATGCTGGGAAGGCTGCAGCCCCCCAAAGGGCAGGAGCAGCCACCGTCCTCCCCCACCCCCGTGGTAGCCAGAAAGGGCCTGAGACTAATTAGCCAGAGTTCCCGCGTTAACTGAGAATGTGCGAGTGTGAGAGGGGCGAG
Source organism: Cabassous unicinctus (assembly GCA_029593785.1). NCBI lineage: Eukaryota > Metazoa > Chordata > Mammalia > Cingulata > Chlamyphoridae > Cabassous > Cabassous unicinctus. Next base: position 22,006 of record JAQZBX010032341.1, on the reverse strand, counting down.
GGGGAGAGAAGGACTGGCGCCTGGACGGTGCTACCGGGAGGCCCGGCGTCAGCAGGGAGATCTCCGCACACTCTTTCTGGAGGCCGACCTCCAGGGATGCGCCTGTGGCAGAGGCCGGGAAGGATCCGGCTGACCCTGGGAGGCCGGATGGGAGGCTCCAGGGCCCTGCGTCTTCTGGCCTTGGGTCTGGCTTTCACTGGCTGCGTGTGGCTTCGGCCCTGAAAAATGAAGCAAGACAGTTAAGCGGAGGTGGGAGATTTTGCCCAGGCTCTTGGTGCTGAGTTGGAGCTCTCGGGAACTGTCCCGCTGTGTATGTAGATGTCAGTTCTGTTTGGCAATGTGAGTTATTGGGGTCTCTCAGGGGTCTGGGGACACCTCGGCCTGCTGTTCAGACCTGGCTGGAGAACCAGGCTTTGCCTTCTGGCCTCTGAGCCTGGGATAAAAATCACAGCCCCTTAGGGCGGCTGCCGGGGTCAAAGGATGGTGGAGGGGAGGCGCTGTGTAAACTGGAGTCAGATCCACTTTCCAACTTTCACTGACTTGCTCCCTTCCCTTTAGGGCAAAGGCCGGCCAGCTCCTTACCAAACCAGCTTCTCCTCTGGACCCAGAGCAGCCTGAGCTTCCCCTGAGGGTGTGGCCGTGTGCTGTGTGCCCCTCCCAGGTGTGTCCTTGCGGCTTGAGGCTCGGGCCCAAGCACTACCTCGGTGCAGGGGGGTCAGCGGAGACCCTGCGCTGTCACTTGGAGGAAAGCGGCCATCAAGGAGAAGTGCCCAATTTGGACTTTATGTTGAGTGAGAAACAAACCTTTATGGTGTTTGAGCCATTAGATGTTTTGGGCCTATTTGTCACGGCAACTAGTGTCATCTTTGCTAACACTTCAAGAAAGAGAAACTAAATGGGGCAACTATGAAGATTACTGAGAATTTTCCAGGCTGAAGCTTGCCCATCGTCCTAGTTCGCCCACACACCACAGTCCCACTGATGTGTTCAGGCAACTCTGATTGTAAAACGGGGACCCCCCTTGGAGGATGGAATCGCCTCTTTCATCTAGGCCTTTCCTGTGGTGGTCTGGGTTCACTGCCCTTCAAAGACCGCCGGCGCGTTCTTTGAACTCTCATGTGTGGTCCTGATCCCACTCTGGTTCTGGATATTGCAGTGCTTCTCTTTCTAAAGAGAATGTGGACTGGTTCTGGTAAGAGTGGAAGGCGCTAGGTTCTCGTCTCCCTCTCTCCTCAGTACGACATGGAGAGCACGGCGGCAGGTGTGACCGTGCCGGTCAGCGCCGGAGCACCTGGGGTCGGGCAGCGCAGCCAGGTGGGGGGATGTGGGCGACAGTGCTGCTCCTACACTAGGCGAGGACGCCAGACTGCGGGGGCCGTGGCGGGGGCCATGGCGTGGGAAGAAAGCAACGGTAAGGAGCGATCACCACAGAAAGCCTAGTGATGGCTTAGAGGGTAGAGGTGAGAGGGAGAAGAGCTGGATGGGGAGTGCTATTTCCCCATGTTACAGATGCTCCTGCCTCGACTACTGCCGCTGCTGCTACCAGCAGCATTTATTAGTTCTCGCTTTGTGCCAGGAATTCTGTTCAGCACTTCACAGGCGTGCTCCCATTTCATCTTCATCACTCCATGAAGTAGCTGCTATGACTATCCTTATTTTATAGGTTAGAAACCGAAACTGAGTGGCTTGCCCAGCTTCATTCAGCTAATAATTGTCAATCCCAGATGGGTCTGATTTCACAGCACAAGCTCCTTACGTGTTTCCATGTGGCCTCATTGAAAGCAGTCATCGTGGAACAGAATTCACCTTGTCTGGTGAGAGGCAGCTGGGCGGCACTTCCAGAGCTGCCTTTCGGTGCATCCCCTGAATCTCTGGCTGCGGCTCTGTCTTTGACAGACTTGTGGGTCTTCTCAACTTCGCGGAGCTGCAGGGGAACACGGCTGCTGGTCCTGGCCAGGGAAAGGGTGTCTGGGGCTCAGAGCACAGGGTGGTGGGAGCTACAGGGCAAGGCTCTATTTCAGCTCTTGGAAACTACCTCAAATCGCCCAAGTTACTGACCCTCATGACTGCTTGGAGAGGGCAGCCTGAGATGCTCAGATTCTCACAGCGTTTAAAGGAATACCTGACCAGGGGAGGGGTGGAAACCCTTCCACTCCTTTCTTTCTTTTTTTAAAAAAAAAAATATTTATTTATTTTAAATAACTTTATATTACATAAATTTTACATAAAAATACTCCTTTGTTTCAATGGTGCTTTCTGGGCAGGAGGACAGGGAGAGGGCCTGGAGAGGGCTGGGGTCTGCTGTCATGGTGTGTGGGGGCTGGGGGTGGGGTCAGGCTCACTTGGGGTGGGGGTCGAGGCAGCCTGTGTGGGATAAGGGCACAAGCAGTACATTGTTTTGACAATATTTCTTTCAGCATTTATAGTATTAATTTTAACCTGTAGGGATTATTGTGGGTACTGGGTTTATTATGTACATGCATTGGTCGAACCATCGAATTTCTCCTGTTCTTTAGCAACCTTTCATAATTTAAATCATTATTGTTAGTTACTCCTGATATTCCAGAGTATAAACGCATGCTGTTGACCCTCGTAAGGCTGCGTCCTGTAATGCATTTAATTTTATGTTTGGTTTAGAAGAGAGCCATTTAGACAATACAACTGGGCTCACAGAGCAAATAAGAAAACAAAAGCAAGACTAGAAGCACGGCACCTTTTTATGCTCCAGATGAAGCTTTTGCCACTCACCCCTTGGATTTTCTTCCTCAGCTGGGCATTAGCTCGGGCGAGGCTTTTGGAAACTGAGTCCAGGTAGTAGATGGCCAGCCTGCAAGAAAGAAGCACGCCCCTCTGGTCCTGCCTTCTCGAGAAAGGACAAGAGCTGGCGACTTTCCCGAGAAACCGAGGCAGGGGTTCCTGGACCCATACTGGGCCCTTGCCTCAGGGTAGGATTAATTGACCTGCCAGTACTCTAACCAAATTCCCTTTTGGGGAAAGATAACATTATCCATAGCCTCGAAAGTTTTTCATCCACGATATTTGGAACCCAACTCCCCAAAATCAAACCATGCTAAAAATAGGACAAATTGACAAATAAGCAAGAGGAAAATGACAATAGAAATAGACCCACAGGTGATTCAGATACTGGGATAATCAGGCAAAAATTTAAAAATAACTATGATTACTATGTTCAAGAAAAATAGAAAGATGTAGCATTTCACCAGAGGGTTGGTGTCAAAACAGAGTAACTCCTACCTGTGACCCAGAAGTTCCAATGCTAGATGTCTACCACAGAGAAACTCCACATTTGCACAAGGGCATACACAAAGCTCTTAGCTGGAGCATAGTTTGCAACAGCAAAAAGTGGAAACAACCTAACTGTGCTTTAGTCATACAATGGGACACAGTAAAGCCACTGAATGTGAGCTCATGTAGCCACATGAATAAATTCCTAAAACATAATGTTGCATGAGGAAAGCTACATGGAATGCACCATTCATGAAAAATTCTTAAACTCAGAAAACAGTAGTATGTACACATGTGATAAAAATACCAAAGCATGCATGGAAATGATTAAAACTAATCTGAATAGTGGTTATCTTTGGAGAGGAAGAGAGAAGAATGGGGTTGGACTTGACATGTATCTGTAGAGTATTTCTTTTAAAAAGAGAGATTTCAAGCAAATATTGCAAAATTTTAATATCTCTATTCTTGTGGTAGTGTATATAGATGCCTGTACTTTTTCATATATTAGAAATATTTGATAATTTTTAAAAAGCATGCCAAAATGGGTTTATATTTAGAAAGCTAATATTTTTGCTATCTTGTTTTTGATGACAGCAATTCAAATTCAAGACTCTTGTTTCCTGCCTTCTTTTCTTCCTTCCCTAGTTCCTTGAGCATTTATTTTATTTTATTATTATTCTTTTTTTAGGAAGTACCAGGAATTGAACAGAGGACCTCATGCGTGCGTGGGAAGCTGGCACTCAACCACTGAGTTACATCCGCTCCCCTGGGCATTTATTTTTTGCCTTAGGCATGGGGCTGGGTGTTGGGGAGCGGAGGTCTGCGTTGTGAAGTGCCGCGGGCTGAATCACCCCAAATCAACCCCCCACCCCTGGCTTTTGGAGAGACTCAAAGCCCAGGGGTCTTTGATATTTCTGGTGGGTGGATGTTTGGAGCATGTTGTAGCTACTGTCAGCCCCCCTCCCCCCATCCCACAGACCCCATCTTTCATTGTGCTGAAAGACTCACAACTACCGGGACCTGCAACTCTGCCTGACACTTCCCCACACCCCAAAAAACTCACTCTACCGGAAATTACTCCTCGTCTCCCAAAGCCCTTAGCCAGTGCCAGGGCGGGAATGGTTCCAGATTCCTCACCCTTTGGGGACACTGAGGCACATGTCCACATGGTGCCCCCGGGTTCCCGGCAGGAGGAAGGTCACGTCATCCTTGGTGGCAGCAAGACTACTGATGCACCTTTCCTCCCCTCGCCCGCTTCCCTGCCCCCACCCCAACAAGCTACTGCATTTGCATCCGGGTCCCCGGGTCATCTCCTGGGGAAACCAGGCCAAGGTAGAAATCAAGAAAGAAGGACCTGCCAAGCAGCATCTCCACTGCAAGGGGGGCTTCCCAGGGGTAGCGCCGTGGCCCGGCCAACTCACACCATCAGCAGGACGGCTGGGATGACCAGGCCTGGGTTGGCAACGAAAGCAAAGATCTTGCCCAGGAAGGCTGGGAAATCGTTTTCAATGGTCTCTTGGATGACATCGTACATCCTGTTTTTCCCACTAGAAAGAGAAGAGGACTGTTAGAGGGAACAGCTGACCTCACGTGGCACATACAACCGCGCCCCCCCTGCAGGTCCAAAGCCAGCATGCACCACTGCTTTCCTGGATGAGCCAGAGCTCTGCTCCCGGGGAGCACGAGGCGGCCTTCCCCACGGGGGCTGCCATTGCATCTGGGGCTTATGGTGGGGCCGGCCCACTGACTCGCCAGTTTCACGTCCTTGGCACTGACAACCTCTCACACTGCTTTGGTCTTCTGTGTCTGACACCCTCTTGAGCAAGATGAAAATGGGTTTTCTCCTTCACTCGAATGGGAGAAAATTGCCTGTGATGCAGCTACAAGGCCAGCGTGCAGTTTCCTCTGGGCCTTCTCCAGAGGCTGGTGTGTTGGATGACCTCAAGGTGATCAGTGAGTCTTTAGGTTATAATTCTAGGAAATTGAATCACCCCAAGACAGACTCCTGGCCAATGCACAACGGTATTTATGATTTTATTCAAATACCTGAAACTATGCAGATTGCCTCTCACAAATGCCTGCTCAGAGACCACTGAACTCTGCTGGCTCTTGGTCGGCAATTTTGGCACCTAGAAGTGGACTTTAGAGTTTTAAATTCATAGCTTAATCCTTGCTTCTCTATTTATTAGCCATGGGGCTCCATGGACAATTTCCTCATTTTCTTTCTGCCTGCATCCATGCCCTGGCTTTCCCCCAGAGCTGCTCTCTGCAGTGTGGCTATTCAAAATAAAACGATAATAAAATAAAATAAAACAATAAAATAAAATTGAATAAAAAAAAAATTAGCTCCTTGGTTACACCCGTCCTTAGTCACATGTGACCAGTAGCTGTGGCATGGGAAGAGCAGGTCTGGACTACTTCTGTCATCACAGACAAGTTCTACTGATCAACACTGCACAGGTCTCATATCTTCAGGGAAGACTAATGATTTTGTCCTCTGCAGATTGGGGTGTAGTAATAGTGCTTTTCTCGGAAGACAGCTCAGAGGACATAGAATCCATATGAAACGATGACGATGGTGCTGGCAAGTTCTAAGTCCCCTCCAAAATGCTGCAGCTGGCAGCCTCGTTTTCTCTTGTGGAAAGTGTATATCAGGATTGACAAACTATAGCTCAGGGGCCAAATCCAGCTTGCCACCTGATTCTTTACAGCCTGTGAGCTTTTTACATTTTAAATGGCTGGAAAAATCAAAATAATAATAATATTTTGTGACATGAAAATTATATGAAATTCAAATTTTTGTGCCCATAAGTGAAGTTTTATTGGAACAGAGCTGTGCTCATTTGTCGACATGCTGTCAGTGGCGGCTCTCGTGCTGCAGTGGCCAGGACGGACGGCTGTGTCAGCGGCCGCTAGTGGCCTTTGAACACTAGCACTGTGCTTGGCTCACGGCAAATCAGTGGTGTCTCAAGTACCAGGCATATCATACCATGACATTTTATTTAAGCTTTATTCCTGATACACATCCATCATGTCAAAACATTTTAAGGCACAGTCGAGGGTGGATTATTCTGTTACTGAATTAGATGGCGCCACATTGATGTGCTGAAAGGCGGTTAAAAGAGCAGCGTCCAGGCAAGCTCCTTACAAGCTGAGAAGGGCCCGGTCAGTATCTCCCAGAGGGTGTTTCTTCACATTGACAGGCTGGAGCCTGCAGGGGGCAAGGGGCACTCGGGGGCAGGCAGTGTGGGCCGGTGCCTCGCCTGCCTCCTTGTCCTGAGCTGCATAGGAGTCGCATGAAGAAAGGGTTCTGTGGTCGGGGGGTGAGTGGCACTGGCTCAAACACAGACTCTTATTGCAGATTCCTCCCAAGCCTTTCATGGAGAAGAGGCTCAGTGGCTGAGCGCCTGCTTCTCACATGCGAGGCCCAGGGTTCAGTGCCCGGTACCTCGTAAGGAAAAACAAGTGTGTGTCAAACATTTCTAAGGAAAAGGTGGCTGATATGAGGGGCAGCATGTTCCAAAGTGCTTTAACCACAGATCCTGTTTACGGAGCAGAGAGAAGGTTTTGCTCTCTGAGGGCTGCCCAGTTGGAGAGAGAGCAGTAGATGCACATTGCCTCTCCATCTACCTCATTGCGTATTTCTTCCTACGCGCTCCAGTCTCAACCAGCTCCACCTGCACCCCTGAACCTGCAGAGCGTAGGCGCAGGACCGAAAATGGGTGAGGTGACCGTGAGTGCTTCACGTTTGAGCCACTTGTAAGTCTGGTCACTCATCCCATGGTAAAGTCGTTCAGGGCAGTGCACGTGAACCATCCACGTGTTAAAAGGCTACAGCTGCGCCGCCCAACGTGGCGGCCTTTAGCCATGAGTGGCTATTGACATTTAAATTTAAATTAGTTAAAATGAGACGACATTAGAAATTTGGGCTCTCAGTTGCTCTGACACACTTCAAAGCCTCAGCAGCCCAGAGGCTGGCGGCCCCGCACTGCGCAGGCGGAGATCCCTTGCGCAGCGCCCTCTGAGGGCCTGCCCGGGCCCCGAGCCCCGCACCTGAAGGGCCCGCAGTCGAAGGAGGGCGGGAGGGACATGACGGTCCAGGCCACGGGCAGCAGGCTGAGGAGGAGCACGAGCAGCAGGAGGCCCACGTAGAAGTTGTCGGAGCGCGAGGCCTTGAACACGCGCTCGTGCGGCACGTTGCTGCTGGCCACGGCCCAGCACTGGAAGTACATGGAGGTCAGCAGGCGCAGCACGTTGACGCCCACCAGGCCCGGTGCGTAGAAGGAGCCCATCCTGGAGGGCAGAGACCGGGCACCAGGTGGGCCTGGCGGCAGGATGGGAGGCGGCGGGGCGGGGGCCGCGCTCTCCCTGAGGGTACTCGCCCACCAGGACGCCGGTCACTAGGCCACGGCCAGCCGTCCCAAGCGGGACCCCTGAGCATCAACGGCCGGGGCTCTGCTGGGACCTGCCTCACCACCCGGCAGCTAGCGAAACGCGCGGCCCCTGCCGGCTTCGGCTTGGTGGCTGCTGACAGCGCAGCCGCCCAGGAGGGTACTGCCGTCCCCGCGCCAAGAGGATCGGACACAGGACGGTCCTTGGCTGAAGCTATGCAGCCCCTCGACTCCCTTCACGGGGGCAGCGGTTCTCCCTCCTGCCTCTCCCTTTTCCTCCCCTCTGCTCCCTCCCTCTCCACTGTCCTCCCAGGTAGCACAGGGGTGGGCCTTCTCACCTAGCCCTGCCCCTGCCCCTATGGGTCCCGGGAGAGAAAGAATCCCAAAGGCTCTTCCCAAAGAGGCAAGACCACTTGTCCAGCTTCTCCCGAGCCAGCAAAGTGGCAAATCCGGTGAGTAATTCCGGTTCCTTTGACTCCTTGACTGAGGTGATTCCCAGACGAAGAACTCACCAGATCATTCCTTGGTTGAAGATCAAACCTAGCACGTTCCCACTAATATCAAACTCTGCGTACGAGGGCTGGAGAAGAGAGACAGAGAGAGAGAGTTCAGCCAGAACTGCCACCTGCCCACTGGCCGCTGCGCCCCGAAGAGCCCACTCTAGGAACCGGGCAAGGTCCTTAGACTCAGTGCTTCCTTAACACGTTTCTGACTTTTAAAGAGAAGGTTTAAATGTTCTTAAATCTGAATTTTTCTCAGTGTCAGTCTCTAGCTCTTAGGGCCTGCTCTTGGGAGGACGCTGGTCCCTAAGGAGGTGTTTTATCAGTGTTCCAAAAAGAAACATCCCTGAAATGAAAATCCAGGGGTGAATGGAATAATTCACGAAGTAGATGTAATGAGACCAGGAGCCAAATGAACAGAAAGCTTTAAAGCAAGCAAGTGGAAAGCTAAACCACGCCTCCAGCTTTCCTTTCTCATCTTCCTGCAGTCTGAGAAGAGCTCAGCCTGAATCAGGTTTCCAGCCTGATTCTGAGTTTCGGAGTTTTGGTGGTTTGTCAAGGACTGAAAGAATGCGGAGGCTGTGAGCACTGGGCGCTGGGGCCTCGTGCTACTCAAATCTGCCTCCAGAAAGGGAGACCGAGGGGGCGGGAACGCCAGGAGGAGGGAGGAGGCCTTAGGAAAGGCAGGTCAGGCAGGCTGGGTCAAGGCAAGCAGCAGACACAACCCACATTTATGAGGGTTAAACCTTAAGAATTTAAATTAGAACATTCTAAAAAACCCTTTATCCACGGAGTTTTGTGTCCTGTTTAGAAAACCCTTCCCTATCCCGACTGTAAATAAATTTGCATATATTTTCTTTTTGAAATTTGTGACTTCATTTTTTGATGTTTAAAACTTTGATTGACCTAGAGTTTTATTTATTTAGGTGACATAAATGAGGGTTACAGCTTTTCCCCCTCTCTTAACCAGTTGTCGAGGCCTGTTTATTATATAATCCTTCCTTTTTCCGTTGGTTTATCATGAACTAAATTCCTATGTAGCGTATATCTATTTCTGGACTTTCTATTTTGCTCCATTTTTCTAGTTCCCAATACCAGTTTTACTTATAGCTTCATAATATGTAGCAATTTAATGGTTCTAGTCCCTTTCATTCTTCTTTTCTAGCATTTTCCTGGATATTTCCATATGCCTATTTTCCTAATGAACTTTCATATTACTTTTGGATTTTAAGCTTGTATATTAAGTTGAGGGCAATTTTAGGAAAAATGTCACTCTCTTTGACTATGAGGTTCTTGCATCTTGATCTCAGACAAGATTATAAAGTTACTTGCTATTTAGGAGTTGAGTGGGCTAGTCTATTTGAGACGTCTAAAATTGTGGTTTGTGCATAAAAGAAAAAAAAAAGACAGAAACCTGAAGGCCTGACTGGGCCCTACCTGGGTCAGGTCAGTAGAGGGATACCCAGGTAATTGAGCTGTGGGCCCTCACGCCAGGAGCTCAGCCGGGCTGACTACCAGCCAGCAGCTGAGTAGGAATAGGACGCAGGCTCCGGCAGGCCAGAGAGGCCCCGGCAGAGAGGGGGGCTCAGCATGTCACCGGGGGCTGGGGAGAGGAGCGTCCGGGTGAGCGGACTGGAGTCAGGAGTTTCCCAAAGCACAATCCAGAAGATGGTGCCAACGGTGTTGTGCTCTCGGTGCGTCCAGGGTTTTCGGAAACACCTACGCCCCTCCCCCCATCCTCTCTGCCCCAAGGCTCCTGCTTCCTGATGAGAGCTGATCCTCCAGTCCACTTTCCCCGCCAAGACAGGAAGGTCACATTCTTAATTACATTGGGAAAAAGCAGGATTTCCTTGCAGCCGGCTAACTTAAAGGAAATACAGATGGAACACCTAACTTTTCCACATCAAGCATTTACAGAGGCCACACAGGGCTGCTGGTTCACAATTCTGCAGAGGTCCTCATACAGGGCTGCTGGCATGCACATCTGCAGAAGAGCCCACACAGGGCTGCTGGCTTGCACATCTGCAGAAGAGCCCACAGGGCTGCTGGCATGCACATCTGCAGAAGTGCCCACAGAGGGCTGCTGGCATGCACATCTGCAGAAGTGCCCACAGGGTTGCTGGCATGCACATCTGCAGAGGTGCCTACACAGGGCTGCAGGCTCGCACATCTGCAGAAGTGTCCACACAGGGCTGCTGGCATGCACATCTGCAGAGGTGCCCACAAAGGGCTGCTGGCATGCACATCTGCAGAGGTGCCCACACAGGGCTGCTG
>JAQZBX010032341.1:0-11495 GCA_029593785.1 Cabassous unicinctus | reverse complement strand
AGCAGTAGTTCATGAACCGGACGAAGCAGGCCCGCAGGAAGTCCCCCAGCAGGATGGTGATGTACGTGACCAGCATGTCGGACACGGCCAGCCTCATGAATTCCTGCAGGGAGGAACGGGGAGAAGGTGAAGGCGAGGGCTTGAGCCCCAACCAGCCGCAGCCGTGCAAACTCCCCTCCCCTTGACCCTGCCTCCAGGAGCCTCTGATTCTTGGTGGCAGAGTTGGGGTGCAGAGAAAGGAGCCCAGGCCATGGAAAATGTAAACTCTAGGTCTCAGCTGCCCAAGTTACTGATTGTATGGCTCTGGAATAATCTCAGACTCTCTTGAAGCTGATAATAACATCACCCTGGCAGGCTTATTGGGATATGTCTGCACAGTGCCTGGCATGTTGGAAATATCCCATGCATAGACCTTGTCACTATTGCACAGATAGTGTCACCCCTAACCTCTCACACATGCTCTGAAGTGCATCTGCCCTGGCTCAGACTGCATCTGACTGTTGGTCATTGGGGACAAACGCTGGCTTTCTTCATCTCCTGCTAATCTGGGATTTTTTTCTTCTTGGTATTTAGAGAAAACATATGTTTTATATAGAGGCTCATAGCAGAAGAGCCAAAAGCAAAGAAACAAAGCTTTACTCTGCTTTTGCAGAGTATATATATTTCATTAATTTTTTTGAAAACTTTAAAGCTCTACCAGACACCATTACAAACTTTAAGATACATAATCGATTTGGAGTTTGTAGGGGGCAGAGGGGCCTGCTTTACTCATTTTTGTATCCCTCAGGATGATTAATAAATATTTGCTGGATGAGCCCCTGAAGAGTTCTCAGTGTTATTCCTCCATAAGAATTCAGGTTAATGCTCCCAAGTGAAGAGTAGGCCACGTATGGAGTCTCCACTGTGCAGGGTAGAACCTCCTAAGCGAAGAGTAAGCCAACACGTGTGGAGTCTCCTCTGGGCAGGTGGAGCCTCCCAAGTGAAGAGTAAGCCAACACGTGTGGAGTCTCCTCTGGGCAGGTGGAACCTCCCAAGCGAAGAGTAAGCCAACACGTGTGGAGTCTCCTCTGGGCAGGTGGAACCTCCCAAGCGAAGAGTAAGCCAACACATGTGGAGTCTCCTCTGGGCAGGTGGAACCTCCCAAGCGAAGAGTAAGCCAACATGTGTGGAATCTCCACTGGGCAGGGTGGAGGCTGGAGGATCCGTTGGGCCATCATGCCCCAAAACCCTCAACACCAATGAGCTCAGAAAGAAACATGCTTTTATCAGTGATGGGAACAGTGATGGGCTGTCGGGAGGGAAGCCAGAGAGACGGCTTCCTTGGACATCAGGCTGGAAATGAGAAGCTCTAAGCAGACTAATCCAAAGGAGTCAGGGAGGCCTCCTTAGAACTCTCTTACGCTTTCTAAGGGGGTGGGGCTCATCGACTGACGCTTCTTTCTCCATTACACACGCTTTGGCTCTCGGAAGGCAGGAGGTGAATGGGATGGAACTGCTCTGCACCTTGAAGACAAGGAGGGATTGAAGAGCATGGGAAAATCTGGACTGGAGGAGACAAGAAATGCAAGTCTGAACCCTCCGTGAGCTGAGTGGCGAGGGAAGACCCTCAGGGTTGCGTGGCAGAGACTTGGTGGACTAGAGGCAGTGCCCCAGGGAGCTGTGACGTAACTGCTTCCCACGGCACTTCACCAGCCACGCTGAGAAGCACTGCTCCCTAATGCTTTAGCCAGTGGTTCTTCAGGAGGCCCCTGAGAAGTGCTACCTGCTGGGGGGTAGATGAATAGAAGCCCCGAGGCAAAAAGTGGAGTTGAGGAAGAGAGGGTGGCTGGCTCCTACGCTACCCACGAATATCACAATTTTCTGCTGGGAAGGCAAAGAACACTGGGCTCTGAAGTTCACACTGTGCAAGCCATAGGAATAATAGCTGGAATGGATAAGGGAAAATGCTAGTTCTTAATTTTTGAAACTCCAGTGAAAACCATGAATTCTTCTCATGGAAAAAGTCACAAATGCATATACACACAAAATCTCACCCAGTTTTTAGGGGTGTTTATTCATGATTTCCAGGTTCAGAACCCTAAATTTTAAGTAAAATCTGTAGTATTTTATTTTAAAACTCTAAATAAAACCCGGTGGTATTTGCTTGATGTATGGAACATCTAGAGAAATATGTGACACTAAAAAAATTAGGAAAATGAAAAGATAGAACTTGCCTAAGAAATATTGGCTTGGCATTTTGGTGGCTTAGAAACAGAGACATCCAGAAGGAATAACAAAGAGCTGAGAAGAGGAATGGCCATGTCAGGAGAGCATAACAACTCACGGTGCCCACAGCTGTCTCCCAGCAAGAACCCCGAGGCACATCTGCAGGGTGCAAGGGTGGTCTGGGGATACTGTCATTCCAACCCGAGGAGTTGTAATAGTTGAACAGAGTCCAGTGAGTGATGTTCTTTACTGTGTCTTCATTAGCAAGCTAGAAGGGAAGATGGAGGAGCAGGGTTGGAAAGAGCCAGCTATGCCAATCCCCGTTGCTTGGCTTCTAATCTACCCCCTTGGCAGAGTCTTTCTGGAAATGCCCTCTCCAGGCATTCAGTATATACCAGAGAGGAGGGCAGGTGGCTGCAGTCCTTGTGTCTTTCTCATGAAATTATCTTCTCTTCCAAGTTAGCGTCCATCATTCATCATCCATCCATCCATCATCCATCCATCCATCCATCATCCATCATCCATCCATCCATCATCCATCCATCCATCCATCCATCATCCATCATCCATCCATCCATCCAAATGTTCGTTCTTCTTTTGAGAACAACTTACTCAGGGTCTATAAGGCACTGATAACACAGGAATGAACAAGAGATATGGGACTTGTCTCAGAAAGTTCACAGTGTAGTAAGTTACAGAGATGACTAGACAATCACAGAACAGAGTGATACCAGCTGAGGGAAATTTACTCTGGGGACCGAGGAGCAGCCACTTCAGATAATGGTGGCCAGAGAAGGCTTCTTGAAGGCAGTGACCTCTGAGCCAAAACCACAGGGATGGTTAGACAATTAGTCAAACAGGGAGAAGGGTGGGGAGAGAGAGGCAAGAAAGAGTGTGCCCCACGGGTGAATTGTGAGGCTCAGTAGGGTAGAACAAGTCTACTGAGGTAGGATAAAGCCAGAAATGAGGGTGGAGGGGCAGGCAAGAGCCAGACCCCCTGCCGTTCCTGCTTAAGCTCCTAATGGCCCCTGTTATTCAGTGAGAAGGAGGGAGGGGTGGGGATGAGGAGTGTTGTCCCAAGTCTGTTTTTCGTTTCTTCTTGTCCATCCCATTGCTCAGCTGTCCTGCAGGTCCCTCTTTGCACCTGCTCTTCCCTTTGCTTTTTCTGGTGCTTGCTAAGGTCTCCCAGGATAGGGCCACGTCCTTCCTATGTGCTGCCCATTGGCATCTCCTGCGGCTTGCTGCCATGTGGTCACCTGCCAGCTTGTCTCCCACCCCCCAGCACCAACACCCTTGGGGCGGGGAATTGTCTAGCTGTCTGCTGAACCCCGTGGTCTGACCCAGTGAAGGTTAAGTCAACCATGACATCACCTCGATGGACCCCCTCTCAGCTTTTAAACATTTATGGAAAAGGCTGCAGATAAAATATTAAGTAAAATTTCAGGATACCTAATGACATATATATGATTAGAGCGCTGTGAAAAAATACAACCTAAAAAAAGTCAGAAAAGAATTGTAGCAAAACGCTAACAATGGTTGTCTTTGGGTCATGGGATTCTGGGGATATTTTTTATGTTTTACTTTTCTGAACTTTCCAAAATTTATTTAATTAATATGTACTGTGTATAACAAAGTTATCATATCAACAAAGGAAAGATGGTGGATACCAGGGTGAGGCAGGCTTGCGGTTTTTACCTTGAGGTGGACGTCGTCCATCAGGGCCAGGAGAAACGTGTAAAGGTTCCCCAGGAAGAGCGCAAAGATGCGTCCCAGCTGCCACTTCAGCCCGACACGGGGGTGGTACTTCTCCAGGGTAGCAATGGTCTCGAACAGAGGGGGACAAAACATCCCGAGCAAGGCCATCACGATCTCCACCTGCGAAACCAGACCGCCTGAGCCACTTGGCTGCCACGCTCTCCTCTCCCTGCTCCCCGCTTTGTGTCCCGGAGCTGCTCCGGAGACGCCACAATTGCCCCAAGCATATGCTCGGTGGCTGGTTGCTACAGTGATCGTCACCGCTCTTAGAATTGATAAAAATTGCCACCTTTTTTTGAGGAGCAAATGAGCAACATATGGGGCAGAGCTTTGTGTCCTGTAAAAGTTGTGAGCTGGGGAGCGCTCACCATGGTAACCTCGGAAGCTAACAGCCGAGGGATGTGGATGACGGTGGCATTTGGATCCCAGCTCAGTCACTTGTTGGCTTTATAACTTTGGAAAAGTTACGTAACTTCCCTGAGCTTCTTGTTTCTTCATTTGAAAAATGGGGCTCTAGTCGTCGCCTTGAGAGTCAGAAGACTCTCTTAGGCCAGAGTCTGGGAATCAGTTAGCTCTTAGTTTTGACTCTTACGACCAAACCTGACCACAGCAGGACATTCTCTCTGGGACTAAAACTGCTCTCCCAATGAGGAGTAAATCCCAAATCTCAGGTTGGCAACTCCTGAGCTGTGCCTGTCCCTCCCACGGTCTCCTACACTTGGAGAGCCGTCTCTGTGCCACATCCACCACAGCCCTCTGCACGTTGCCTGATGCTCGTCACTCTTCCTGCCTCTCTCACAGAGCCTCCTGCCTCCCCAGCTCACACAGGCCCTTCCACCGGCAACGCATCTGCAACCCAGACGCCCTGCTCGAGCGCGTTCTGCCTGGTGCTGTCCGTGCTCTGGTTCATTCTTGAAAGCTCCCCAAGGAAAGCGAGCTCCTTCAGCGCATCTCGGGCATCTCTGAGATGGAAGGGGATTTGTCCCCTGGTTTCATCCCCCGGTTCTTCCAGCCTGGGTCGCCAGAGGAAGCCCAGGGTTCTGGTTCTCCCCGTCTCCTAAGGCCGTTCTGACCGGGTCAGGAGCTACAGGGAGGCCGCCAGTCAGTGCCTGGATTGGCATCCGGCTGCCACGATCCAGGGTGGGTCAGCGACAGCCCAGGCCACCGGGACAAGGCCCGGGGAGATGTGATTCCAGTCCGACTCCACCAATACATGAATGTGCCAACCATGCTGGGTCGGCTATTTCAGGCAAAAGGTAGAAATAAGAGTGCCTACCTTTTGCCCTTCTTACCTCATTCCTTTCATACCAGCTGACATTCTGCATTTTGGAGAATTCCTGGGACCTCTTTACCACGAAGTAAATGAGATACCCACTGCCACACAAGCAGCAGATGATGAGGAAGTTGGCCAGGACACGGAGAAATCTCGTCAGATGGACGTTTTCTTCTTTGTTACTCTCTTGTTCATCCACTATCGATTCCTTTATGTGCGAGAATAAAATGTGAGTAGTCTCTGGCCAGGAGCCAACAGACGCTCCTGTGGATGGGTTTCTGAGAACGATGTTTTCTAAATGAAACAATACGGAGGGGTGGCATGATGCTTTGCCATGTTATGGAGAATTAGCTCTTTTCCTTAAGAAAACATGCTTTGTTGTTATTTTGGTATGTGGAATAACAAAAGCTTGGCTTTATTACACCAGGTGCCAGGTGTAATGTTAAACCTTTTCCATGCATTATGCCCGTTAATCCCAACAACAAAGCAATTGAGTGGGTACTATTAGTAGGTACTATTATCGCCCCAGTCACAGGTACTAAGGCCAGAGACATTTCAATAACTGTCTGATTGCGATTGTTTTAAATCTATAGATCAAATATATTCAAGATGAATTTTAACAGGGTTGAGTCTTCTAATCCAGGGCTCAGCAAACCTTTTCTATAAAGAGCTAGATAGTAAACATTTTTGGCTCTGCAGGCTGTATGATCTCTCTCACAACTATGCATTGTAGCATGAAAGCAGCCGTAGATAACATGCAAACAAATAGGCATGGCTGTATTTCAATAAAGCTTTATTTACAAGGATACTCAGTAGGTTGCTGACCCCTGCTCCAATCCACAAACATCGTACATCTCTCTGTTTATTTAGGGCTTCTTAATTTCTTTCAGCAACGTTTTGTACTTTTGGTGTTGTGGTCTCCAACACTTTTTGGTTAAATTTATTCCTAGGAATTTTGTGTTTTTTTGATGCTATTGTAAATGGAATTAGAAACTTATTTTCTAATTGTTTGCTGCTAGTATATAACAATATGTTTGAATTTTATTATTAACTTTGTGTCCTGCACAGTAATAACAAAGGGCAGAGCCAGGGTGGAAAACGAGGTCCTCCATAAGCCTGGAGGAGGCTTCTCCAACCAACCGACAGTTCCTGTGTCCAGGTTCGGGCTTAAGGGACTCACCAGGCACTTAATATACATGAACTCATTTCTCCCTCAACGTGCAAAAGTGCTTTACCTCTGTTTCTGACCCTTCCCAGATGTTCAGAGTGTTTTACGGACTCTCCTGGAGGACGAGCCGAAGCCCCCGTCCACCCTGCTGGTCCTGGGTGCAGGAGGCCACGCCCCGTCTTAGACACCCAGTGCCAGGAGAAGGAGCACGTGCTCCGCTCCGCCGGCCGACAGGTGGGGGCTCGTGAAACTCCTGCTGCGAGCAGCTGGGCCCGGGCGCGTGGCCGGGTGGGTGGACCTGCCGGGGGCAGGCATCGGCCAGAGATGGCCCCGAGAGGGTCAGCGGGCAGCATGGAGAGGAAGGACAAGAGCGTGGCCAAGCACAGTGGCTTTGTCAGTCTGGCCTCCACCGATCGTGGGGGGGGGAAAGCCTGACAGATCAGGCAGGAGAGAGACTGAGCCACCAAGAACTCTGAGTCTTTTTCACAGTCACGGGGAAAGAAGATCTGCAGTGCCTTGGCTTCACAGCTTCCACCTTAGCTCATTTCCTCTCCTCAGGCTTGTTTCTATTTTATATTATTATTATTATTTTTGTTTTATTATTTGTTTCTATTTTATAATAACCATAGTTCTGTAACACCTCAAATCTCCTTGGGGAACAAATTAATGAGACAATTAACTATGAAGCTGCAAGAAACATAGGGTTGATGCCTTCATTCCCACATTCCAAATCCAGGATTCTCCACTTTTTCTGGGCACTCGAATAACATAGGGAGCTTTTTAAAAAGCAAAAACCATGTCAGGATCCCATCTCAGACCAATTACATCAGAATCTCTAGGGTGGGGCAACGTGCAAAGCTCTTAGGTGATTCCTGCCCTAAAGGAGTTCTGCTGCTCCAGCCGTGGAAGCTCCACGAAGAAGCCGGAGCCCAGCATCGCTGATTCTCTGCTGTCAGGGAATAGGCGGTGGGTACCAGCCCCGAGAGGAGGCGTGGGCCTCTCGTAAAGCTTTTGCTGCAAGTTATAAGGGCCCTTGTTTCCCGTGGCCAGAGGGCCCAGTCCCCCAGGACATGGGAGATGCCTGGGCGCGTACCTTGAAGCTGGTGATGATGGAGGCATACTTGTTGTCTGCCGTCTCTGAGTTCCCGATCAGGTAGTCCCAGCTGGTGAACATCTTGAAGCTGAACGTGAAGTGGTCGTTCTCGCCGTCGCTTGTGCTGCCCTGAGTGTTACTTGCCATCCTGGAAGGCACACGCCAGGGCTGTCGGGACGCCTGCGTGGCGTGTGACAGTGTTCATGAACTCCAAAAACAGAGAGTGGGTTATGTTTGTGAACTGGTCAGTTCCTCTGGGCGTATTAGATTGCATTGGATTCAGAGGTTTCACTTTTGCTGGATTAAATTATGATTAAGGCTTTGGGCCATGTCTGTAGGATGTTGAGTCCCTGCCCCCTTGGTGGGCAGAGACTCACAGAGAAAACCATATGGCAGAGGAGACAGTTGGAGTTTGATCCTGGGGACCCGGGAGTAAACACACAGAGGAGCAGACACATGAGGAGAGAGAGGAGGCTCCACGAGACACGGCAGAGGCCCCGGGAAGAGAGACGAGCCGTTCACCTGAGAGTTTACAGCTGGCCTTGTGGAGAGAGCAGAGCAGCTGAGCCCAGAGAGAAACGAGCCCTGGGAGAGAGACGAGACTCATCCCAGCCCACAGCTGATACTGGAAGAAGCTGGGAGCGCGGAGCCTTCAGAGGAAGAGGAAGCCTGAGCCCTCACAGATGTCGGCAGCCATCTCGCTCCAACATGTGGCAACAGGCTTTGGTGAGGGAAGTAACTTATGCTTTATGGCCTGGTAACTGTAAGCTTCTACCCCAAATAAATGCCAACCAATTTCTGGTATTTTGCATCAGCCCTCTTTGTCTGACCAACACAGTCCGGTTCTGCTGAATCTGCCCGCGCTGGTCTTGGGCAGAGTGAGCAGACATCCAATGAGGTGGATGAGCCAAGTCAGTTTGAATTGGATGTACGATAGCCAGGGTGACCCCCGCAAATTCTCAGTTCCCTGCAAACAGACGTGGTATTGGTGGGTGGGAGGGCCCTATAGGACACTTAACCACGTGTCCTACTTTACGTCTGATTTCCTGTGGCTTGGTCCACCTACAAATGTACCGTGGGAACTCTTCATGGAGACTGAAAATAAATTATCAAAGAGGAACATCCCCTTCTAAGCCATCTACATTCTTGGGCAGAAAAAATACATTTTCTGATATAAGACACTCACGCCCTTCCCGTAAGAAATCTTGGTTGGACGTACCTTGGCCTTCCTTCTTGCTCTCAACCCGCCTGCCTGTGTTCACCTCTGTGTGCTCAGGGAAGGCCGCCCTGTGGGCACCACAGAGCTTGGCAGCGCCTCTGTCAGGTGCCGGGAGGACTCTGAGAGCTTCCACAGCTCCAGCTCGTGTGCCGGCTTTTTTGGATTTTCTGTTCCACAGAGCTTAATTAGGCTTTTGATTCACCAAGGAAACATTCCATGTCCCTATATTTATCTGGGGTAGCAGCAGGGGAAAGTAACAACGTGAGGGAAAGAATAAAACCAAGCCTGTCTCCTCGTTTCTTTTTCCTTTTTGGTCGGAGCTGGACAGCCGGAGCCCACCTAGTGGCCGCCGCTGAGTGCTGAGCAGGTTCTTGTGAAGAGCAGTGTCTCCCCTGAGCTGAGGCTATAAAAAGTCACGCTGGTCCTACCCAGTGCCCTTTCAGGGGTCCTGCCCAAGTGTCAAGAGCGCCCCACTCCTCTCTGGGAAACACAGCTACATGTCTCGTCTGGGAGAAGGGGCCTTGAGGCCTGCTGAGGCGTGGGCCATGGCGGTCAGGTTTGTGCAGGGAGCAGGTGTGGCTCAGTGGCTGAGCACCTGCTTCCCATGTACGAGGTCCTGGGCTCAATCCCTGATACCTCCTTAAAAAAAAAAAAAAAGACTATGCCCCCCACCTCTAAGCCAGAGCTGACTGGGGTTCCTGGATGCGGAAGAAAGCACTCATGGACTAGGCTGAGTTTTCCCTTCAGAGAATATGAATTAAGAGGCACAAGCATATAGCAAGGCCATTTCTGACAAAGACAGGTAGAGTTGGGGCCAGACAACTGTCACAATCAATCACAGCTACATAGCTTCATTTAGCGATTAATTGCTTATAACTTCACATATGCCAGGCTTGGTTCGAACAGGCAAGCTAGGGTTATGGAGGAGCAGGAAAGTTCTTTTCTGAGAAAGTTGAGCTCTGAGGAAAGCAGAAACAGGCATTATAAACCTGTCCAGCCTTACCAAGCATCATGCTCCCTCTCAAGCCACATCGGTCTTTTGAAAATTTCTGGATCTCACTAGGATATATTTGCCTCAGGGCCTTTGCACACCCTCTTCCTCTGTCTAAAATGCTGTGCCCCAGAATTTCAGCACGGCTGGTGGCTTCAGGTCTTAGCCTCATTTAAAGGAGTTTCTGTCACATTTCCCAGAACATCCCACACTGCCCTGTTTCCGCGTTTCATGCCACACGTTACAGTCCACATTTGCCTTCTTTGCTTGTTTCTTGTTTTCTCGCTACATCCTCCACAGGAGGATAAACAGGTACAGAGTGGCCGGGGAGCGGGCTTCTGTGTGAGGAAAAGTGAAAGCCTGTAAAGGAGAGTCCTACTTACGATCTGATGACCATCATGAGGCTGTAGCCGAACACGCTGACCCCCACCATGAAGTAGGCCATGGGCAGCCTGTACCGCAGCCACCCGATGGTCCTCTGGTTGTTGTAGTAGCCATAGAAGAGCGCGGAGTACTTGATGTAGCCCTGTGGGGTGGCAAGCCCAGTGCAGTCATCATACACCCGCATCCTACCAGGGATTTCCTTCGCAGGGGTTTAGGGAAGCTGAGTGGAGGAAGGAAGGGTTCTGGAAGTTCTTGTTTTTCCCTTCACTTCTCCCAGCTGCTCCAGAGTCCAGCAGTGCCTCCCTCTCTTTCCCCTCTTAGTTCCTCGTTACATGGAGTACACTGATACATAGGAGGGAGAGGAGAGTGTACTCTTTGGGATAAAACTAGGGATAAGGTATCTATGTGTACACCCACAGTTATGTAGATCCAAATTCTTTCCCCCACCTCCAGGTTCTCAATTTAACACTCCAGAAGGAGATGAGAGTCAACGAGATTTCTCATTATTTCAAAATTTCTAAAGAAAATGATACACAAGGCTCACAGTCTAATCCAAACTTCAAGTTCTGTTTTGATTTTGACTTTTAGCTATTATTGAGCTTAGGTGTATTTAGGTATACTTTTTATGGGTAATTATACTAACTTAGGGTTTTAGTACTTATATGATTTTCTAATCAAAACAGGGAATTAGTTATTATCGAATAAATTCAGTTTGCTTTTGGTAGCTACGATATTTCATCTGGGCTCCTTGGGCGAAATAGTATAGGAAATCCTTAGTAGTGGCATATTGGCACCACTGTTACAGATAACCCGGAAGGACCCCCCCAAGCCCACATTTCTAAGGGGTCTCAGCTCCGACTGTGGGAGTGTCCTTTGAGGCTCCTGGCAATGCCCACCAGCTTCAGGAATTCCTTGGGGCTGCAGACCAGACCCCAGAGGCATGGGGGGATGGAGATTCCAGAAAGAGAAGGATATTCCAGGCAGAGGATGAGCACAGGCATGGAGACTCTGGAAAGGCACATGACAACACGGGACCCTCGAGGGTGAGGGATCAGATGGAGATGGGCCTGGAGAGGAGATACGAGCTGTTCTCTGCAAACCCAACGGAGAACACTGGATTTTATTCCATTTGGTGATGGGAATCTGTGAGTGTCTGGGGAGTGGGAGGGTCTGGTTTGCATTTTAGAAAGATGGCCCGGCAGCAGAGGGAATGGAGATCCTAAGAGCCAAGCCTAGAGGGTTGTGGGAAGCTGGCGACGGACTGACAGGCAGAGCTGAACGCTCTCACAAAGACACGGAGAAAGAGGCAAAAGCTGCCTGAGGGACCTGCTCTGGGGGTCAGCAGGCGTGGACAGGGCTACACAACTCCCAGGAGGGCGAGGGACGGAGAGAGGAAGACGCTGAAAC
>JAQZBX010032340.1:0-25912 GCA_029593785.1 Cabassous unicinctus | reverse complement strand
ATGAGGGTTCCCATTCCTCCACATCCTCTCCAACACTTGTAGTCCTGTTTTTTTTTAATAGCCATCAGTCTAATGGGTATAAGATGGTATCTCATTGTAGTTTTGATTTGCATTTCCCTAATAGCTAGTGATGTCGATCATCTTTTCATTTGCTTTTTAGCCATTTGTATTTCTTCTTTGGAGACGTGTCTCTTCAAATCACTTGCCCATTTTTTAAATGAGTTGTTTGTCTTTTTATTTTCGAGGTATAAGATTCTTTATATATGCTGGATATTAGGCCCCTATCAGATATATGGTTACCAAATATTTTCTCTCATTGAGTAGGCTGCCTTTTCACTTTCTTGACAAACTCCTTTGAGGTGCAAAAGTTTTTAATTTTGAAGAAGTCCCAATTATCTATTTTTTCTTTCATTGCTCATGCTTTGGGTGTAAAGTTCATGAAACCATTTGAATTGGTTACTCTTAACTAAATAATTGATCAAAGAAAGAATTACAAGGAAATTATAGAATACTAAGAGATGAAGGAAAATGAAAAGACAGCATACCACAACTTATGGGATGCAGGAAAGGCAGTACTCAGAAGGAAATATATAGCTCTAAATGCTCCCATTGAAAAAGAGGAACAATCTCAAATCAGTAACCTAACCTCACACCTGGAGGAACTAGAAAAAAAGAGCAAATTAAACCCAAAGTGAGCAAAAGGAAGGAAGTAATAAAGATTACAGTGGATACAAATGAAACCGATAGAAAAATAATACAGTGACTCCACACAAATCAAGAGTTGGTTCTTTGAAAAGATCAGTAAAATTGTCTAACCTTGTCTAGACTAACAAGGAAAAAAAGAGGATGCCAGTAACAAAAATTAGAAATAAAAGTAGAGACATTACTACCAACCCCACATAAATAAAAAGGATAATAAAAGGATACTCTGAACAATTTTATGCCAATAAATTAGAAAACCTAGATGAAATGGACAAATTTCTAGAAACACACAAATTACCTCAACTGACTCAAAAAGAAATCAAAGGTCCCAAGAGATCTTCTATTGAATCAATAAAGATATCACAAGAAAAGAAAATTACATACCATATCTGGCATTGGTATTAGAGTGATGCTAGGCTCATGACATGAGTTAGGAAATAGTCCCTCCTCTTTAATTTTTTAGAAGAGTTTGAGAATTTGGGGTTGGCTTTTATAATGTTAATTTATTAGGTTAAAAGATTATAGTTCTGAAGCTGGAAAAAATGTCCAAATTAAGGCATCAGGCGACGCTCTCTTCTCAAAGGTGAGCTGCTGGTAAACCTGTACTCCTGCCACGTGGCAAAGCACAGTGGTGGCACTGCCAGTCTCTGCCTTCTCCTCCAGGCTCACTTTCTCCCCGAGCTCAGCTGTGGGTGGTCAGACACATGGCTCTTCTCTCTCCTTTCTTCTGGGCCTTGTCTATTTCAGCTTCTGGGTAAAGCGGCTTCCTTGGCTCCTAGGGCCTTCTCCCTCAACTTCTGGGTTTTTCTCTGTCTCTGCAGCTCTTATTCCTCCATTTATAAAGGACTCCAGGAGTCATGCCTACTGGGTCATGCCCTACTGAAGTGATCTAATCAAAAGAAAGGTCCTTTAACTGACTCTAATCAAAAGGTCCCATTTACATAGGTTTTACCCCCAAAGTAATGGATTAGATTTAAGAACATGATCTTCTGGGATCCACCCAGCTTCAAACTGTCACAATATAGGTGCAAAAATCCTCAACAAAATACTAGCAAACTGAAATGAATAGCATATTAAAAGGATTATACACCACAATCAATTCAGATTTATTCCAGGAATGCAAGCATGGTTCATCATAAGAAAATTAATCAATGTAATGCACCACATTAATGGAATGAAGATAAAAACCACATGATCAATTGATGCAGAGAAGGCATTTGACAAATCCACCAACCTTTCTTTTTTTTTTTTAAAGATTTATTTATTTGCTTGATCCATTTTAAACCCCCCCTTCCCCATTTGCTGTTTTGCATCCATTCGCTGGGCAATTCTCTGTGTCTGTTTCATCTCTTCTCATCCTCCTCCTCTAGTCTTCACCAGGATACGAACCTGGAGACCTCTGATGTAGGAGAGAGGTGTTCTGCCATCTGCGCCACCTCGGCTCCTGGTTTTCGGAGCTTTCGGAGCAACTCGTCTTGTCTCTCTCTGTTACGACATCATCTTGCTGCATGGCTCCCGGGGCCTGGCGGCTCACCGGCACACACAGCCTGGCAGCCCATGCGCCTTCTATATATATTTTTTTATTTTACCGGGAGGTCCCGGGGATCGAACCCAGGTCCCTCCATATGGCAGATGGATGCCCAACCATTTGAGCCACATCCGCCCCCCCCAACCTTTCTTGATATAAACACTCAGAAAATTAAGAATAGAAGTTATCTTCCTCAACATGATAAAGGTCATATGTGAAAAAAACCACTGCTAACATCATACTCAATGGTGAAAGACTAAAATCTTTCCCCCTAAGATCAGGAATAGGACAAGAATGCCCACTTTCATCAATGCTATTCAATAATGTACTGGAAGTGCTAGTCACACCAATTGGCAAGAAAGAGAAATAAAAGGCATCCACATTGAAAAGGAAGAAGTAAAATTATCCTTAGTCACTTATGACATGATCCTATATATAGAAAATTCTGAAGATTCTACCAAAAAAACTACTAGGTCTAATGAATGAATTCAACAAAATGATGTAGTACAAGATCCAACATGCAAAAATCAATGATTTTTTAAAAAAGCATCAGTGAACAATCTGAAAAGGTAATCAAGAAAACAATTTCATTTACAATAGGAACTAAAAGAATAAGATATCTAGGACTACATTTAACCAAGAATGTAAAGGATTTGTACACAGAAAACTATAAAAACATTGTGAAATAAATCGAAGACCTAAATAAATGGAAAGATATCCCATGCCCATGGGTTGGAAGACTTGATATCGTTAATATGTCAATACTCCCCAAAGTGATTTACAGATTCAACACATCAATCTTCTTTGTAGAAATGGTAAAGCTTATCATCAAATTCATTTGGAAGGGCAAAATACCCAATAGCAAAAACCATCTTGAAAAAGAAGAACAAAGTTGGAGCATGCACACTTCCCAATTTCAAAATTTATTACAAAGCTACAGTAATCAAAACAGTGTGATACTTGCACAAGTTCAGACATACAGACCAATGGAATAGAATTAAGAGTTCAAAAATAAAGTCACACATTCATGGCCAATTGATTTTTAAAAAAGATTTAATTATTTATTTCTCCCCCACCCCCACCCCCCACCTTGTTGTTTTGCGCTTGCTGTCTGCTCTCTGTATGTTCTTCTGTGTCTGCTTGTCTTCTCTTTAGGCAGCACCAGGAACCAATCCTGGGACCTTCCAGAGTGGAGAGAGGCTACTCAATCTCTTGCGCCACCTCAGCTCCCTGATTTGCTGTGTCTCTCATTGTCTCTCTTCTGTGTCTCTTTTTGTTGTGCCAGCTCTCCACATGGGCCAGCACTTCATGCAGGCCAGCACTCCTGCATGGGCCAGCACTCCATGGGCCAGGACTCCGCGTGGGCAACCACTCTGTGTGGGCCAGCACTCTATGTGGGCCAGTTCTCCACTTGGGCCAGCTTACCATGAGGGCCAGCTTGCTTTTCACCAGGAGGACCCCAGGAATCAAACCCTGGACCTCCTGTATGGTAGATGGGAGCCCAATCACTTGAGCCACATCTGCTTCCCACCAATTGATTTTTGACAAGCTTGCTAAGTTCACTCAATGGACAAAGAGCATTCTCTTCAACAAATGGTACTGGAAAATTGGATATCCATATGCAAAAGAAGGAAAGTGAAACTCTATCTCATACCATATACAACAATTAACTCAAAATGGATAAATGGTCTAAATATAAGACCTAAAACTATAAAACTCTCAGAGGAAAACAGAGGGAAATATTTTAGGACCTTGTATTAGGCAATAGATTCTTAGATTTTACACAAAAAGCATGAGCAACAGCAACAATAAAAATAGGTAAATTAGATTTCAACAAAGTTAAAAACTTTTGTGCATGAGAGGATATTATCAAGAAATTGAAAATGTAACCAACAGATTCGGGAAAAATATTTGGAAACTAGCTGATAAAGGTTTGATATCCAGAATATATGAAGAATTCCTATAACTCAACCACAAACAAACAACACAATTTAAAAATGAGCAAACAACTTAAATAGACATTTCTCCAAAGAATATGTACAAAAGGCCAATAATCACATGGAAGGATGCTAACATCACTAGAAATTAGGGAAATACAAATAATACCACAATGAGATACCCCTCACACAACTAGAATGGCTATTCTTTTAAAAATGGAAAATAACAAGAGCTGGCAAGGATGCAGAGAAATAGGAACCCTAGTATATTGTTAGTGGGAATGTAAAATAGTGCAGCCTCTGTGGAAAACAGTTTGGCAGGTCTTCAAAAAACTTAAACATAGAACTACCGAATGACCTGGCAATTCCACTTCTAGATATATACCCAAAAGAACTGAAAGCAGAGACTTGAACAGATATTTGTTCACCAGTGTTCATAGCAGCATTATTTACTATAACCAAAAGGTGGAAGCAACCCAAATGTCTATCAACATTTGAATGGGTAAATAAAATGTGGTGTAAACACAATGGATTATTGTTCAGCTGTAAAAAGAAATGAAATTCAATACATATAAAACATGGATGAACTCTGAAAACTTCATGTTGAGTGAAATAAATTAGACAGAAAAGGGCAGATATTGTATGATACCACTTATATAAAATAACTAGAATAAGCAAATTCATAGAGACAGAAAGTAGATTAGAGGTTACCAGGGGCAGGGCAAAGCGGTGGAAAGAGAGTAGGGAGTTAATCCGTAATGACTGCAGTGTTTCTATTTGGGGTAATGTAAAAGTTTCAGTAACAGATGGTGGTGAAGGTAGCACAACATTGCAAATGTGAACAATCCCAGTGAATCGTGTGCTTGGGAGTGGGTGAGATGGGAAATTATTATTGTTTATGTGTTTCTACAATTTTAAAAAGAGAGAGACCAAAGAGATGATAATTAAATACAATACATGATCTTGTACTGGATCTAATAATGGAAGAGAAATGCCCAAAAGGGTATAATTGGCACAATTGAAAATAATGGAATATGGACTGTATGCTTTATATCAATGCTAACTTTCTTGAACTTGGTAACTGTACTTAAAGAGGTTATTTAAGTGAATATCCTTGTCCTTAGGAAATATACTTGAAAGTATTAAGTATTAAGGGGCATGATGTATGCAACCTCTCTCAAATGTTTAGAAAATAGGTAAATATATAGGTAGGTAGGAAGGTAGGTAAATAGGTAGATGGAAGAGGAGAGTGAGAAAGAGAGTAAGAAAGAAAAGGAAAGAAGGAAGGAGGAAAGGAGGGGAGGAAAGGAGGAAGGAAGGGATGGAAGGGGGAGAAAGAAGTGGGGAGGGAGGGAGAGAGGGAAGGAGGGAGAGAGAGGTATCTTTGTGGTTCCTTGACTTTTCCATCACATGGCAATCACATAGCGGCATCTTCTCTTTCCTCTTCCGGGTTCCGTTGACTTCCAGCTTCTAGCTCTTCCCTGTTGCTTCTCTCTTCATCTGAATTTCACTCTGCTTATAAAGAACCTCAGTAATCTGGATTAAAACCCAACCTGACTCAGTTGGGCCACACTTTAACAAAAGTAACGTCTTGAAGAGATCATATTTACAGTGGATCCACACCCACCAGAATGCAGACCAAGACCAAGAACCTGTCCAAACTGAGATACATAATTCAATCCACCATACCCTTTAAATTCTCTCTATCCTCTAAAGCAGCATCCACTCCAAAATCAGCAGTGCCAAACCCAAACCTTCACATTTAGACTTAATCTCCCTTTGCTTAGATGATAAATGACAGGAAAAGTTTGTTTCTCTGGGACCTAAATGCATTAGTCATGGGAGTGGTTGTGTAGGGTATAGTCAGGCTATGCCAGTGCTGAGCAGATGTCTTTAATATATTTGTGTATGTGTATTGTGTTTATGTGTGTGTGTTTGTGATATGAAGGGCTTCTCTAAAGCACAGGCCCAAGGCAGGGTCCAATTCACCTGGGTATAAAGCTGGCGCCTATCAGCTTTCCCAGCACTGCTGGCCCAAGGCTAGATATCCATATATACCAGGTAGAGTTGCTATCATCATCTGTCCTCAGGTAACCAGCACCTCCTTGCTGCCAGCCCAGTTTGATTCCATTCCACCCCAGATCACGTTTTTTGTTACTTTTTCTAATTGAAAAAATAAGAATCTTTAGAGACCTCCTCTACCTCTTGTGACTAGCAATATCTCCAAGAGTATGTCCTTTTTAGGGTTTAATTCTAGAACTCCTGCACTGTTCTGCAGTG
This sequence comes from Cabassous unicinctus, assembly GCA_029593785.1. Classification (NCBI taxonomy): domain Eukaryota; kingdom Metazoa; phylum Chordata; class Mammalia; order Cingulata; family Chlamyphoridae; genus Cabassous; species Cabassous unicinctus. The sequence continues at coordinate 19,465 of JAQZBX010032340.1, read as the reverse complement.
AAAGTGTTCCTTTGAGTACCTAGTTGGCCATAATTCCAGAAGTAGAAGTCCCCCCAACCCAATAGTCTATGAAATTTTCTGAGTTTTGCTGAAATTTTCTGTCTTCATATCTCCCAATATAGATTTCGAGCTCTTTTAGGCCAGAGATAACATGTTATTTGTGTTTAAACCTTGGCTCCAACATATACACTTATTATTTATTGAAATAAAATGACCCAGGAAGTAACAAAAGAAAGGACAGATTTGATTGCATAAAAGTGTAAAGTCTCTTACATCAAGAAAATTCCCAATAACCTTAGGAAAATACTTGCAGCAAATATTGCAAAGAGCTATCATCTTGATTGTGTAAAGAGTTCACACAAATAGATGAGAAAAAAACTAAAACCCATATAGGTAAATGATCAAAGTATCTAAAATACAGTTCTCAAAGAAGAAATACAACTAGAAATAAAATCTAAAACTGACACAATACTTTGGAAACAATTGGGCAGTCAAAAGCCTCAAAATATTCCCTTCATTTGACCTAATAACTCCACTGCTAAAATCTATCCTACAGACATAATCATAAAATCAGGAGGAGGAAGCTTTATTTATCTAACCCAAGTATGGTAAAGCCTTTCTTTTTCTATGGCACAGGATGTTCTTTGGGTTTCTTACTGGGGTTTGGGATGGGAGGATCTGGGCAGCAAGTCAGGGTCCAAAGTCCAGGAATTTAGAGTCAACAAGAAAACTACTAGCCAATTATAGAACAGTAGGTGTTTGCTTTCTGTTGTGTTTCATGCTTCCCACTGGGTGTGCAGGACCGAGTATCCACAGGTATTTACTGGAGGTAGCAGAAATCAACACCTGAGCCTGAATGAAGCTGAAAGAGGATCTCAGATGACCATGCAGGATGGAATGCAAGAGGTCTTCATTCTAATCATACATTGAAAGCTCTGCCCACAAACATTTAAGGGTAACATTACAGCTCAGAAATAGCTATTCTCATACAGTCAGGACTCCAAGTAGCTCTGAACCACTTGGAAACATGAGGCTTCAGTTCAATTCAGATGGCCACAGGACATTATTAGCAGTAAGGTCAAAACACCACAGTTGACCCAATCAAGTGTCCAGACCTCTTTGTGGAACAGAAGTTCTCTGCTCAGGTAGCCCTTTCTTAGTGATAATTCATCCAAATTATTTCCTTCAGATCCAAAGTGACCCCAAACCTGGAAACTGACAGCAGATCCCTAGCTGTCCAGCAAGAAGCACTAATGTACTATGCTGCCACCTGTCCTTAGGAGAGGTTTTCACCACCACCAGGCCATTTGTCATTTCTCTGCAAAATGCACTCAGCTGGATCAGCCTGTAATACACTGACGTGATTTCAACTAAACTAGAGAGCTAAATACCAGAGGAGTAGGGTACTTGGAGCAGGGAAAAAACAAGAATTAAATGACTATCATTACCTCCCTAAACTTCAACAACTATGAAAGAGCCCTCTTCCTGAGCAGACCAGATCCCCAATTTCAGTCAGTGTAATGGCAGCCACCTTTACAGAACAGAAGAAGAAACACTTGTCTGCTGATGAGATGTCTTTCCTTACCCACTGATCAGGTAAAGATGATCTTCTAGCATCAGTCTCAGCCTAAGGTTTGGGCCCCCGACCTCATAATGACTTTGATTCTACAGCAGCAGTTTGTGGACTCCATTTAGAATCTTACTGAAAATCAGTAATGACTATGGACTCCCGTTCTAGAGAAATATACATATACACATGCACATGGTGCTTTGTCCATATCGGTGGGGCACAAGGATGTCCAGAAGTCCATCCATGGAGCCCCTTAAACTATTGGTCAATTCTTTCTACCCTTGTGCCTCTCACTCCCTACTCCTGTGTCTGTAACAAGCCTCATTAAGGGAGCGTGGAGCTCTATTCTGCTGACCTTGGAAGCAGAATCACGCTCTTTCTCAGTACCAATCTCCAGGAGGCCACTAGGACTTAATTTCATAAGGCCTGGTATAGAAAACATCCTTGCCACCCTGTCCATAAATGTCCATGATAAAGAATTTCTGTTCTAATGAAACCCTTCCCAATCTGACTTCCTGCTCAATGGATTTATGTATGGTTCTCAAGTGATGTAGAAAAGCAGGTTAGTGCTAAGGAAAACAAAACCACTATGGGAAGAAATTGAGTGAAATTACAAAAGTCTTTTTTAAAAATTGGTATTCTAGCTGCATTTTTCCACTAAAAGTCATAAAATCATTATCCTCATTTCACAGGTGGAAAACTGTGAATCACAGAGAGGTTAATGGCTGTGTCTAAAAGCACACAGCACGCCTTTCATCAGAAGGAGCTGGAAATACAGGTATAGTGAAGGGCTCATACTGTTCTGTGCTACCCAAACTTTCCTGAACAAGTTTGGCTTGGCCCTAATTGGCATTCAATTTTAAAAAATGTCTTTCATTAAAAAATATAATTTGAAGAACTGGGTAATTGACTCACATTTGATTAAGGCAGATTCTATTGGATTAACATGATTAATAGATAAAATTATAATCAAACAGAAAGCAGTACAAAAGGTTACTAAGTCATGGATCACATTAAGATACTAAATTTTTAAAAGATGGATATGCTGGGGTTTTTTTTTTAAACACTAGTAACATTCATTTCTCAGTGGATCTCACACTGTTCAGTTATCACTAGTGGCATAATTAGAATGAAGTTTGTGTTCAGGATTAAAAGTGAATACTTGGAAGGTGTTTTGATTTCACAGTAAAAAAATCCTAGCTGTCCTCTTTCTGATTTTCCAAAAATCATTTGGTTCAAGCTAGGTTGCAATTTCTCAAACTGACAGTGAAGTAGACCACTCTAGTGTTTATCCCCTGCTCAGACCTAAATATAGTTAATGCCATATTAAACTTCAAAACCCCTTTCAGAAACTATAATGCTCACCAGCCCGGGCTGGGATAACATAGTCTATAGTTTGGAGTTTTTCTTATGCAAAGTTTTATCTACAATAGAAACTTAGTTAATTGACATGAAACTACTTCAGCACCAGCCACTTGCAGGCAGCTAGGTTGGGAATTAAAATAAGGAAATGGGTGCTCCAAGTAACAATAATCTTGGGAAGAAGTTAATCCTGGGGCAGGAAATGAGCAATAGGGGAAAAATCTTCCTCTTTCTGAGGTTGAGAAGTAGTTTGGAACAGACTCAAGAGCTCAGGAAACCTGAAAACAAAATCCCCACGATGGGATGAGCTTCCACCAGCCACTGGCACATTGAAAGTGAGGCTGGGAAATTGCCCTACCTGAAACTCCAAGGCAGGTTTGAGTGGTGTTTTTCTTTGTTAAAACTTCGATTATCACTGAACCCTCAAACAGTCTCATTAAGCGTTGGAGCCTGGTCTGAACTGTCCAAGGGACAATTAGCAAAGGGCCTGGCCGACTGCTCTATGGCTAAGATTCCTCTTCTGGAATGAGGATGTTTGGGGGAACTAAAGGCAGCTGAATCTCTTCCATATTCATGGTTTGGGATGCTCTACCCAAGGATGTCTTTAGGGAATAGACTAGCAATCTTAGGGGTAGGCTGACCAACTCATCTTCTGCCAACTCGGGAGAATACTAGAATTAAGTTCCCCAGCTCATATGCATGGAAGTTCTGCTTCCTACTCTAGATTGAGTTTTCTGTCAGGCTGCTTGAATTGTCCCAGTATTTAACAAGTATTGTCAAGCATCTGTCAAGGCACCTGCTATCTGCTTGGACATGGGTATCCTTGTGATGAGCTTTAAAAATTTATTGATTCTGCCTATCCCATGGTATTGTTAATGGTCTCTGAGGATCTGAACAGCAGGAACAGTGGCAGATCCAATGGGGCTCGACTTGGAGCTGTTTAGGCAAACAGATTGGTTCCCTGAGACAGACACAGTAACTTAAATAGAAAATACTTTGTCAGACGTATTTATGAATAGAACCTGCTGAGGCTGAATGGCAAGGTGTGGAAAAAACATAGGGAGGATGTCCTGCATATTTTTACTTTAGGGACCAGAAATCATAGATTATATCACAGTTAGACTCCTCGTGATTATTTTTGTAAGAAACCTTGGTGGGGACACACATATACAAACAAGCAAATAAACAAATAAATACATAAATAGCATTTATTGAGTATCTATTTATTATGTGTCAAGTAATGTGCTGAGAATTTTTCACCTAGCCCTTTCCTTTAATCCTCACAGCAACCTATTGATCATAAATCCTGCCCCCTGTGGCTTGTCAGATATCTTCCAGAGAGATAGGGGCCATGGAGAGCTTTTGCTTGTAAAGCCTCTGCAGCAGGCAAGGCAAAGGGAAGCAGGATGGGAGACAGAATAACATGGCTGCCAGGAAAACCTCTAAACCAGGGGTTCTTAACCTTTTTTGTTCCACGGACCCCTCTGCCAGTCAGGTGAAAACCACAGACCCCTTACTAAGTCCACACTGTACTGTGTATTATTTAATAAATAGATCACACCCGCACCAACACGTCCCCACAAGGTTAATGTTTTTTTGAATTTCAATTCAAGCTTATGAACCCCTTGTTAAGAAGCCCTGCTCTGAAATGAGGTAGAAGAGATTTTTACAAGTGCTCAGGACACTCAATCTTCAAAAGTCAAGGCTTGAGTTTCTTTTTTTTTTTTTTTTTTCCCCAGGAAGTTCAGGTTTATTTACAATGAGAGAAAGCACAGCAGAGGGACTGTGGGGCATCCCAATAAACAAAGGTAGAGTTTAGATGAAATTAAAACAAAGCAGTGTCTTGATAGGCTCAAAGCAAAGCAGTGCTGTGAGTAAAAGGATCAAGATAGGGTCTGGACTGCAAAGTGAACCCGAGGTCCTATTTCCTTGGAGCAAAAATAGATGCGGGCTGTTGTGTTCAGAAACCCCTTATCTGAAGCTCTATAGCTAAGTTGGAAATCGAGGCAGCTTCCTGTGTCAGAGTGACTTAGAGCCTCCAGATAAGTCTAAGATATTTCATTCACACTGATATGATTTCAAAGTGCGAATTTGAAATTCTATAATTTTAGAGAACAATGATGCTCCGTGAGTAAGAAAGCAGTCATCACCCAGAGAAGGGTAACTATCACATTTCCCTTTTTCTGCACCCGGTTTTATCTACATTAGTTATTCCATCCTGATGAATGGTCTGGTTGAGTTTTGTTCTTTGAGTTCAGTCCAATTTGTACTTTCCCCAATTAAGGACCATGCATTGTATTGTCTCTTTAGTGGTTTTTAATGTAATAGTCCCCCACCTTTTAATTTTGATGACATTGCCTTGTTGAAAAGACAAAGCTAATTATACGGCAGAATGCCCCACATTCTGAATTTCTCTGTTGTTTCTTTGTTGATACGGATTAATTTGTTCCTCTATCACCTGCATTTTCTGTAAACTTTAGATCTAAAGGCTTGATTAGATTCCAGTTAATAAACATTCTTCCCAGAATAAGTGCTGCTAGCAAGGATAGTTTTTTGTTGTTGTTTTGTTTTTGTTTGTTTTGCTTTTTTTGCAACATGCTCCAACAAATATTTATTGAGCACTAGCTTGCATTCTTTAAGGAAGAACAATGACAAGAACTAGAGCTTACAAGCTATTTAGGAAGACAGGCATGAAAATGCATACCTATAATATCTGGCAGAGTTTGATAAATTCTGTAATTCTGAAAGGCCCTTTAAAGTTTTGGGTGAGATTGACAAGAGAAAAGACCTAAATGGATCAGGTTAAAAATATTTTCTATTGGTTTGCTATGCCAACCTTGTCAACTTAAACCAAAACCCATTAATTACCTCAAATTTCTGTAGGTCAGAAGTCTGGGCACAGCATATCTGGGTTCTCTGCTCAGTGCTTCTCAAGGCTGAAATCACAGGGTCACCTGAGCTGTGTTATCATCTGGGGCTTGTGATCCTCCAGCTCATGTGGTTGCTGGCTAAACTGAGTTCCTTGCTCCTTGCTTGCTGTCAGTGGGGGTTGCTCTCAGTATCCCTTCTTAGCCCTCCTCTTATCTCCTAATAACCTAAACTCTACGTTTTAACTCCATGCGTTTATTCTCCCTATTTGGTTCATATTAGTGAGATCATACCATATTTGTCCTTTTGTGTCTGGCTTATTTCACATAGCATAATGTCTTCAAGGTTCATCCAAGTTATCATATGTGTCCCAATTTCATTTTTCCTTACTGCAGAATAGTATTCCATCATATGTATATACCACATTTTGTTTATCCATTCATCGATTGATGGACACTTGGGTTGTTTTCATCCTTTGGCAATTGTGAATAACGCTGCTATGAACATCGGTGTGCAAATATCTGTTCATGTCACAATTTTCAGTTCTTTTGACTATATTCCTAGTGGAGGAATTGCTGGATCATATGGCAGCTGTATATTTAGCTTCCTAAGAGATTGCCAAACTGTCTTCCACAGAGGCTGCACCATTTTACATTCCCACCAACAGTGAAGGAGTGTTCCTATTTCTCCACATCCTCTCCAGCACTTATTGTTTTCTGCTTTTTAATAATGGCTATTCTATGTGGTGTGAGATGATGACTCATTGTTGTTTTCATTTGCATTTCCCTAATAGCTAGTGATATGGGACATTTTTTCATGTGCTTTTTTGGCCTTTTGTATTTCCCCTTTGGAGAAATGTCTAACTCTTTTGCCCATTTTTAAATTCGATTGCTTGCTCTTTTATTGTTGAGTTGTATGATCTCTTTATAAAGAATGGAAATCAAACCCTTGTCACATATGTGGTTTCCAAACATTTTCTCCCATTGAATAGGCTGCCTTTTCACCTTCTTGATGATGTCCTTTGAATCACAAACGTGTTTACGTTTGAGGAGGTCCCATTTATTCATATTTTCTTTCATTGCTCATGCTTTAGGTGTAAGGTTTAAGAAGCCACCACCTACCACCAGGTCTTGAAGATGTTTTCCTACATTATCTTCTAGGAACTGTATGGTTCTAGCTTTCATATTTAGGTCTTTGATCCATTTTGAGTTAATTTTTGTATAAGGTGTGAGATAGGGGTCCTTTTCTTTCTTTTGGGTATGGATATCCCCATTCTTGTTGGAGGTGGTTTTTTTTTTTTTAATTTTTAAAAAAGGTACTTAGATTACATAAATGTTACATAAAAAATATAGGGATTCCCATATGCCTTGTTCCCCATACCTCCCACATTTTCCCACATAAACAACATCCTTCTTCAATCTCTTTACTTGTCTATTGAGATTTTCTATTTCTTCTAGAGTCAGTGGAGGTTGTTCATGTGTTTCTAGGAACTTGTCCATTTCACCTAGGTGGTCTAATTTGTTGGCATACAGTTGTTCATAGTATCCTCTTATGATACTTTATATTTCTGTGGGGTCAGTACTAATCCTCCCTATTTCTGATTTCATTTATCATCTATCTTTTTTCTTTGTCATTATAGCTAAGGATTTGTCAATTTTATTGATCTTTTCAAAGAACCAACTTTTGATTTTGTTAATTCTATTGTTTTTTTATTCTCTATTTTAGTTTTTCTGCTCTACTCTTCATTATTTCTTTCCTTCTGCTTGCTTTGGGATTTGTTTGGTGTTCTTTTTCTAGTTCCTCCAGTTGTACAGATAGGGCTTTGATTTTAGTTATAATTTTTTTCTTTTATATAAGCATTTAAGACTATAAATTTCCCTCTCAGTAGTACCTTCATGGCATCCCATAAGTTTTGATATGTTGTGTTCTCATTTTCTTTTGTCTCAAGATATTTCTCAGATTTCCCTGGTAATTTCTTCTTTGACCTATTGGTTGTTTAAGAGTGCATTATTTAACTTCTATATATTTGTAGATTTTCCAGCTCTCTACCTATTATTGATTTCCAGCTTCAATCCTTTGTGGTCAGAGAAGATGCTTTGTATAATTTCAATCATTTTAAATTTATTGAGGCTTGTATTGTGACTCAACCCATGGTCTATCCTGGAGAATGATCCATGTGATTTTGAGAAGAGTGTGTATCCTGCTGTTTTGGGGTGCAATATTCTGTATATGTCTGTTAGGCCTAGTTCATTTATCATATTATTTGAGTTCCCTGTTTCCTTATTGATATTCCATCTAGATGGTCTATCCATTAATGAAAGTGATGTATCAATGTTTCTACATTTTATTGTAGAAGTGTCTATTTCTCCCTTATATTTTCAGTGTTTGCCTCATATATTTTGGATCACAGTGGTTAGGTCAAAAATATTTATAAGTGTTATTTCTTCTTGGTGGATTGACCCTTTTATTAATATATAGTGTCTTTGTCTCTTGTAACAGCTTTTGACTTAAAGTGTATATTGTCCAATATTAGTATAGCTACCCCAGCTCTTTTTTGTTACTATTTGCATGGAATATCTTTTTCCATCCTTTCACTTCCAATCTATTTGTGTCTTTGGGTCTAAGGTAATTCAAATAGTTGGATCTTGTTTTTTTTTTTAAAATCTATTTTGCCATTTTGTCTTTTGATTTGGGAGTTTAATCCATTAATATTCAGTGTCATTACTGTAAAGGCAGTACTTCAGCCATTTTGTCCTTTGTTTTTTCTACGTCATATTTTTTTGTCTCTCTTACTTTATTCCAGCCTCCTTTTCTATATAGTTGATTTCTTGTGATGTTTCTGGCTGATATCTTTCTCATTTCTGTTTCCATATATTTTTAAAATATTTCTTTGTGGTTACTCTGGGGTTACATGTTACACAACGAACATTTATCAACTACTAATTTGAAAAGATACTGACTTATCTTCAATAGTTTACATGTTCTCTGCTCCTGTAGCTCCTTTTCACCTCTTTATGTTGTTTTTGTCCCATATTACCTCTTTATATTTTGCATGTCATTATCAGGAAATATGACTTTTTCTAGTTCAATTGTATTCTGATTCTTAAAGGACTTAGAGAGTAGAGTTGTATATTGAGGATACAGTACTATTGGACTTTGCATTTAGCCTTTTATTTACCTTTACTGAAGATCTTCATTTCTTCACATTACTCCGAGCCATTCTATCCTGTTTTTTTTTTTCCTTTCAACCTGCATAACTCCCTTGTAGGGCAGGTCTTTTGTGATGGACTCTCTGTTTCTGTTTATCTGTGACTATTTTAAATTCTCCTTCATTTTTGAAGAAAAGTTTTGCCAGAAAAAGAATTTTGTGCTGGCAGTTTTTCTCTTTCAGTACCTTAAATATATCATACCACTGCTTACTTGTCTCCATGATTTCTGATGAGAAATTGGCACTTAGTCTTATTGAAGATACCTTGTATATGATGAATTGTTTTTTTCTAGCTGCTTTCAGAATTATCTCATTGTTTTGGTATTTGACATTCTGATCAGTATGTGTCTCAGAGTAGGTCTAATTGGGTTTATTCTGTTTGGGAGTAAGTTGTGCTTCTTGGACATGTGTATTTATGTATTTCATAAGAGTGGGGAATTTTTGGTCCCTAAAATATTCTTTCTGCCATTTCTCACTTCTCTTCCTCTTCTGGGACACCCATGATGCATATGTTTGTATGCTGTCACTCAAATCCCTGAGACATTGCTCAATTTTTTCTATTCTTTTCTTTATCTGTTCTTCTGACTACATAATTTCAATTGTCCTGTCTTAAAATTCACTGATTCTTTTTTCTGCCTGTTCAAATCTGCTATTTTATGCCTCTGGTGTATTGTTTTTAAGGAGGTACCAGGGATCAAACCTGGGATCTCATACACGGGAAGCAGGCACTCAACCACTCGAGATACATCTGCTCCCCTATAGTGTATTTTAATCTCATTATTGTGACTTTCATCCCATAATTTCTGTTATGTTTCTTTTTATTTATTTATTTTTTTTAAAGATTTATTTATTTTTATTTTATTTATCCCCCCCTTGCTGCTTGTGCTGCTGTGTCCATTCGCTGCGTGTCTTCTCTGTGTCTGCTTATCTCCCCCTTGCTGTGAGGTCTTGCCGCATTAGCCCACTGCGCCGCGCGAGCCGGCCTGCCCTCACAAGGAGGTGCCGGGAAGCGAACCCGGGGCCTCTCATATGGTAAACGGGTGCTCTATCCATTGAGCCACACCCGCTTCCTGCCGTGAGGTTGCTGCATCAGCCCACCACACCGCTCAGGCCGGCGTGCCCTCACAAGGAGGCCTCGGGACTCGAACCCGGGCCTCCCATATGGTAAACGGGGGCTTTATCCACTGAGCCACACCCGCTTCCCTGTTATGTTTCCTTTTATACTTTTAAATTCTCCTTCATGCACACCCACTGTCTTTTTAATATCTCTTTAGCTTCATATCCATATTTTCCTTATTTAATATCCTTGAAGATTTAAGAGATTTGTTGGAAATTCTTTGATTAGTTGTTCCAAATTCTATGTCTTCTCTGAAGTGTTAATTTATTCCCTTCACTGAGCCATATCTTCCTATTTTTCAGTTTGGCTTGTAATTTTTTGCTCATGTCTGGGCATCTGATTATTTTGATGTGTTAACTCTGAAGGTCAATTTCTCCCTCTTGCCAAGGGTTTTATTACTGATTGGTTTTGTGCTAAGTCTCTTCTTTGACACTTTGTCCAACTTATTCTGGACCTTACTGTGGCCCACGTTTAACTATTCAGATTTTCTCAGCTCTTCACCTGATTCTTGCCCTGGATACACAGCACAAATTTTAAGATTGCCCTTTTTGTAGGCTGGGAATGGGCAACGGTCAGGGTGGTCCTTCTGAGAGCCAGCATCCAAAGGTACATGTGAGTCATGCACAAAAGAGACAGTGCAGATAAAGTGTCAGTACAAAGGAGCTGAAAGGTAAGACAGCAACAAGAATGACTCAGGAACCAGTGCAAAGAAAAATTCTGATTCCCCTTGGAGAGATTCTTCATGTAACTGCAATAGGGGCATAGGGAGCTTTTTGTAGAGTCTGTTGGGTGAACTGGAAGCTGTTAAAGGCACTAATGATGTTTCAGGCACAGGGAACCAGGTCTCACTCTGCACAAGATGGGAACTCCATAAATAGTAAGCAAATACGTTAACCAAAACAGTCTCTCTTAATAGTTATTGAGACAATGAACAGTCAGAATTCTATAATTTAGGTAAATTACAACTGACTGTTTCAGATAAAAACTGTCAGAAAAACTAGATGCCAGAATTGCTCTATTGTCGTTTAGGTATTCAGTAAGTTACCTCACACAAGTGTGTGTGTGCATATGTGTGTGTACATACACATATTGTTCTAATAAAAAACAGATACAGTGGGCTAACAAGAAAGAATCTGCATTGTTCCAAAACAGCCAGTTCCCTTTGTTCTTTCAGTGAATTCACTGGATAAAAATAGTAATACAATGTATTCTACTTAGTCAGACAGAAATTTTTTTTCAACTTACCAAATGTCCATTTATATGGGCGTTTATATTGTATCCACCTTAGTGTTTGGTATTACAGTATGTACAAAAGGATTACATGAAATAGTCCATAATCTTGAGAAATTCACTATCTTTTGTAAAAGGTAACATTTAGATATATCAAACAGGTAACTTCTCAATAGTACACTTTCCTAAATTACCACTTACATTGCCATAAAATTTCATTTCCATTGTTCCCTCAAGCTGTCAATTCTATAGTCTAAGAGATGTTGAGGGATCCAATAGCTTCTCTATTGGCAGGATTTGGCATCCAATATCAAGTCTCTTGATATCAAGCCCTCCTTGCCTCAATTGATTAGGTCCATAGTACCATAGGACTTGATATGTGCCAAGGTAGAGGAAAGGGTAAGGCAGGTGGGGTGTGTGTGTGGGGGGAAGATTCCATGTAAATGTAAGGATCTTTACAACATAAGGGAATGCCTGGTGTGAGAAGAAGCTGATTATAAGAAAGAGATTTTTTCCACACAGGTGCTTATCATTTTATGTGACTACCCAAGAGGTAAGATTGCCCTCACATCAACTCTGGAGTATAGAAGGAAAGACATTGCTATTTATTAGGTTTGAGAAGTGTTTGGTTGTTGTTTTAAAGGAATAAAGTCACCTGTAGACAACTTTGAAATATTACTGCTACATCCCTGCCTCTAACTGAGAAACTTGTGGGTCATCAGGCTCTAGAGTATGATTTGTCAGCATAGGACACAGTGGACCAATTTAATACTTGCTGCAGGGGCTAGAATTTTCACAGCCTTTGATCATTTTTTTTAGGTCAGTAACATTTAGAGGTAGATAAAAAAATATCATGTAATTTGTGAGAAACTAGATGGTTTGTGGCTAATATGCAAAAGTACAAGTTATATTGTTATTTGGATTTTATCCACTTAATTAAAAAGTCTTGATTTTTTAGGAAGGACAAATTAACGTTGATACCATGATATGCTCTTTGGTGTGCAAACGTTTTCCATCTTTCTCCCTAACAACCCTCTTACTTGCTCTCTCACCAGAGCCTCTGAATCTGCAGTGGCTTATGTGTTCTGCCAGGTGATAAAATTACATGTAATACCTTTGCTCCTTTACTACCTCCTTTTACAAAAATGGAAAGTGAAACTCTCTGTTCTTTCATTAACTTAGAATGGATCAGGGTAAATGAAATTGAAGCCTGATATATAGTCACTAAAATACTTATCTGTCATTTGAAGAGAGTCACAGAATTTTAGAGATGAACGGAGTGTTGGGTATTATTACTTGAAGACAATGTTCTTTTCCACTCCACCAGCCCAGACATTGTTTCTAGAAAAACCTTCACACACTTAGTTAATATCCTCAAAGTGTATGCCTGGGCCAATGACCACCTTTTAATTCAGGCACTAACTCTGAACACATTCTCAAGGAATCCTGGACACCATACACCTTAAGCTTATGCTCACCAGAAGTATTAGGACTGACCCCATGACCTACAATTCACACTTTTCACCTACTACTCCCACTGTTTTCCTGTTGTGTTTACAAAACAAGACATGGAGAAATTTACTCAGCAGATAAAGCTCTTTGGAGTGGTTCCTTCCATTTTAAAAACACTGAATTTTATTTAGGGTACCTATAATTTTGTCCTACTTTTTCCATTCATTACGAATAATCTTCATGTTGTTGCACAATCTTCATAATCATCTTTTAATTTTTTCCAACTATATTATTTTCATATATTCTCGTTAATAAAAAGTTTAGAAACTTTCAAGAAGATATAAAGAAAAAAACTTAAAATCACTTAGCAATAATTGCTATTAAATTCTAGTGCATTCCCATTCAGTATTTTTCAGTGCATTCCTTTATAATATGTACAATATACATTTACAAAATGTGATTATATAAATTTTATAGCCAGCATTTGCCTCTTAGCATTGCATTATAAGTATTCCTCCAATGTGGTTAAAAATTGACAACATATTTTAACGGTCTAATATTTTATATGACAGCTTTATTTAACCAAACTCATATTCTTGAACATTTGAGTTGTTCTCACTTTTTCACTATAATAAGTAATATTTTAAAGAATATTGTGAAAAAAAAACTAAAGAATATTGTGGCTTATAAACATTTGTCTACATTTCATATTTAATTTAGGCCAGGTTCCTGGAAGACAATTGCTAGATCAAATAAAGAAAGATTTTAATGCGTTTATTATATATCACTAAATTGTTTTCCATAATCTCAACAATCATTTTTCATGGTTTTAAAAGATATTTGAAAAATAGAAATAAGCACAGCACAAAGAAATAATTTTATCCAATCACTTAAAAATACTCGTTAATTATTTTTAAAGGAGTATATCCTTTTAAACCTTGTTTTTTCATGAAAAACTTTGTGAATATTTCCTCATGGGATTGTGTATTATTTTATAATATTTTGTAGGCTGCATTGTTCTATTATATGGGTGCATCAGAATTTAATTAAGGAGAGTTTAAATTCAGACATTTTAGGGATAAAGTTTGTTCTGTGATAAACAGATACAGTTACAATTCAAATACAAGTGAAACCTGAATGGATAGTGAGGACAATATGGTAGTAATAGCTCAATTTTAATTTCCTAATTAAAAAAAATTTTTTTTTTAATTTTATTTTACCAGGAGGTCCCCGGGATTGAACCCCGGTCCCTTCATATGGTAGATGGATGCCGAACCTCTAGAGCCACATTCATTTCCCAATTTCCTAATTTTGATGGCTGCATTTTGGTTATGTAGAATGCCCTCATTTGTAGTAAATACACCCTGAAGTATTGAGGGATGGTAGGGCTTCATGTCAGCAACTTACTCTGTGTTATAGGAAAAGCAAAGTTCTTTGCACTCCACTTGCAATTTTTTTAAAGTTTGATATTGCTTCAAATTGAAAAAAAAAATTACATGGTACAAAGTTACGAACATTTTAATGATGTATATATATTTTAATGATTCTGCATACTTTCCAAAGGGTTCTACCTCATCTCATAGCAGTTCTGTTTCTTAATATGACTTTCTATTTTTTCTTATTGAACTTCTGTCATATAAGTCAGGCACTAACTGCATTCAAAGACCTTATTTCCAGTTCTACCTGTCACTTTTTATAACAGAAGTGCTGATTTTCATGATCTCACTTATTATCTCCATGTGGAGGTAATCACTCATTGTATCATTAGCTGATAATGACTAGACGAGTTGATTGAGTTGTAAATGACTATAGTTAGAGATGGGAAATCTAGCTGATTAGATAAATATGCCACATATTTCATTTTGATCATATCAATTTCAGTATCATTTGACTGAAATGTCTTCCTTCAACCTAAAGTTCTCATTAAGGCATGGTAATTTTTCTGAAATATGACTGTATGCATGACTTCTATCAGCCAAAACCAATAGTTACAGAAAAAGTTTATTTTACATTTTAGCAACTGCCTATGTGATTTTATGAAACTGTCCAAATTTGAAAATCCTTTGTTAGAAAGTGAATAATATCATTATCACACTTGAAATAGTAGCCACATGTGTGGCAGGGCAGAGAGAGTAGCATTTCTTTAACTGAATATCTTGTGTAGTTTAAGAATTTTGATATAGAGATTTAGGGTTTTGTTTTCCCTAGTAAGTCCTAACAACAGCCCTCTTTAGCACCACATGTCAAGTATTATTTAGACTTTCTAATCCAGTGCTTCCCAACCTTTAAAAGTGGACAGGAATCACTGGGCATCTCTTTAAAATGCAGATCTGGTTCAATGGGCCTGGGTGGACTTGAGAGTCTGCATTTCTAACATACCAGCAAGGCCATTGCTGCTGGTCCATAAACCAAAGAAAGTGAAAGAAAAGGGATAATGAAGAGCTAGCTCACTTTTTTTCTGTTTTTCAAAAGTAGACCATGGAGGTTGTATGTGATAAGAGACTTGCCTCTCGTGTATTTGGATCTGCTGAATCCACACAACAGATCTTCAGGATCTGGTGGATCTGCTTCTTTCTGGAGGCCTGGCACAGAATATCTACCACTCTAGAGTAGAGTTAATCCATTGGCCACCTCAGTAGACCATGACAATGATACAGTGAGCAACTTTATTGGGCCAGGATTATGCATTTGAAAAACAAAGATTCAAGTATCCTACCTTTTAACCAGGAATGTGGTTCATGTATCTTTTATTTTTTTCATGTATCTTTTATTTTTTATGTGGTTCATGTATCTTTTATTTTTCCCCCTAAAATTCCCTATACAATACTGGTAAAGATGAGTCATTGTTCATCCACGGAAAGGAAGGAGAAAGGGAAGCCGAGGAAAACTTAGGGTCTCATGAGTTGCCTTGGATTCCTCCAGGTAAAGAGGAATCTGGTCTGGTCTGATGAGTGACCAATTTACCCAAGATTTAAACATAAATCTATTCAGTCATTTTCTTTAAGCTGCAATAAGGGAAGAGGTCCATCCATAAGTGGTTGAATACTACAGAGGCTTTTCCATGAAGAGCTTAGATTCAGACATTTTAGGGATGAAGTTTGCTCTGTGATAAACAGATACAGTTACAATTCAAAGGCATAGTAAGCACTTTTTATTTCAAGTGGTCTTTTGTAAAAACTGGGTAATGTTGTCTGTATTTTATTATTCTGGACATTGAGGCTAGAGGAGGTTAGTTAACTTACCCAAGGTCACAAATCTAATAAGTGGTGAAGGTGGGATTTGAATTCTCCCTGTTTGATTTCAAAACCCAATGAACTTCAAGTGTTCCAGGCTTCTTCTCCAAGCATATTTGTGAAAGAAAAGTCTTAGAAACAATAATTTAAATTGGTGGGAAGATTGAGAATATGCTGGGATTCCATTGCTTGACTAAGACTATGTGACTATCATGTGATGGAGAAAGAATTCAAACCCAGATCTACCTGACCACAAAGGCATTGCACTAGACTCACTTTGTGTACTGATCTAAGAATCATGCTGCGAACAGCAGTGATATAGATATCACATCATATTTGTACAGCACTGTGAAGTTTTCAGAGCTGTCATTTTTGCCCAACAATATCCCTGTAAAGTGAGTAGGAGAGACTTCACATGCAGCTCACAAGTTAGGAAACCAAGATGGTGAAAGTTTAGGCAAGGGGTTCATAACCAGGCAATAGTGGCCCTAAGATCTAGGTCTGGGGCTGTCAATTCTATGAGTCCACAGCCTTCACTGTCATCAAAAGACCTCAGCATGTTGATCATGACTTCCAGGAAAGATAGTGGAGTAGGGAGCTCCAGAATTCAGTCCTTCCACCAAAATAATTAAAAACAGTCAGGAACTACCTGAAGCAACTATTTTGAAACGTCGTAGGCCAGAAGAACACTGTACATAATCCAGGGACGAGTGGGAGGAAGAGGCTGACAAAATACATAAAGAACAGTAAATTGCTCTCTCCACACGGTGGCTACCGGCGCCCATCCCCTACTCTCATGGCACGCCGCCTTGGGGCCCAGTCCCTGGCTAGCTCGCCAGTGACAGAAAAGGACTTAAAAATCCTCTTCCCCAAAAACAGGAGTGGGCATGGCCAGTCATTGATCCCAGCTTTTGATTAGTGAATTTGGATCACTGGGGCCCCAGCTCAGGGGGAAGTTATTGTTTCAGTCCACCCCAGACAAAGTCAGTGGCAGCTAGTGTTTCAACCCTCCCCAGACAGGGCAGAGTGGATGAAGACTTAAAGACACAGTGTTTCCTCAGGGTTGCAGGGAACAGTTAGCTAAAGGGATGCAGTCCAGGAAAGCTCAGCTTTGGGGAGCCATCAGAGTAGCTTTTGGCAACCTTCCTGACCCCCTCCCCAAGGCACTTTGAGCTGGTCTACCCACCTTTCAAGGTACTCTGGCCTTGCTTTGGCTGGGGAAACACTCACATGGGAAGTCTTCTGCTGAGTGACCTGACTCACAAAATTTGTCTTCCAGGCAAAAGCAGCTAGAGACAAAAAAGGAGTGTAAAAAACTATATAGGCAGACAGTCTGGGACAAAGGCCTACTGGCTTCATACACCCAGGAGAGGGAGGCCTGTCTCTGGGAAAAAGAAAGGCAACAAACTCCTGTAAACAGGGTACCTCTAAAACAATTAACAAGCAAAAGCCAGGACAAGACGGAGGTCCAGAAAGACAGGGAAAACTCTTAACACTGCATTTACATTGGGCAGATCTTCCTAATAGGAGGGCTGAAGATCAAGAAAATCTCTGTCTTCTCAGCAGCCAGTTATAAAATGAAGAAACAGACATCACAGGGAATAAATCCCAGAGTTAACGTTTTAAAATATTAAAATGTATAGTATGCCACAAAGAAGCAGGAAATGGTGGCACATACAAAGGAAAATAGATCCAAGCATATGTAGAACTTTAGTATGTTTCAGGAATGGCATTGCAGATCAGTGTGGAAAGGAAGGACTAGTCAATAAATTTTGCTGGTTTAGAGTAAGGAGGCAGGTTTAGAAAGGCAAGGGAAGGTAGGCCTCTGATCTGACCTCTGATAGGTAGGGCTCGGGATGGGGACCTGGAAGAGATGACAAGGACAGCTTCCTGGAGATGAAGCATGGACAAGTCTTGAAGGATGAGTAGGCATTAACCCATCAAATAAGGGGCAAAAGTGCTCCAGATAGAAGGAATTGTGAAACAGCTTAGTGTTTGCTGGGAACTTGAAATTTGTATCTGAACTGAAAAGTCTCAATGGGGAGCAGTGAGAGATTAAGCTAGAAAAGGAGACAGAGGCTAAATACAGAATCCCAAGGCCAGAAATTTCTTTCTTCTTAAGAGATTTGATGAATATTCAATCATATATTTTTAAAAATTTTTTGTTTGATTTTAAAAATTTTAATTTGAATCCTTCCAGAACTCATGTAGACATGTGATAACACATACACACCTATTTCCCAAATAGCTAACCTACGCTTCCCTCAATATGTATTAAAAGATCCTTTCTTATTAGGAAAAGTACCAATTTTCTTACTAGGAATTTTTATATTTAGTAACATATACTGCCTCAGTGAATTTGGGTTTTTCCTGGGTAAACACTGAAAAACAGGTTTTGAAGCTTCCATTTAAAAAAGAGAGAGAGAGGAACAAGCAATCATTCAATTTCTGTTAAATTTAGTTTTAAAATTAACTCACTTTATTTGAAGAGCTTGTGTCAATAGCTTACTATCTACCTATCTTTTTAATTATCACAGTGACAGTTTAATTATTATGGACAATTAAAACAGTTAGTTTTGAGTTTTTTATGTTACAGTAGATTATTTCACATTAAATGTTAAATACCTATCAGTTTTCATTTCCTGTTAATAAATTCCCACATACATCAACCTCAAATATTACAGCATTTTCTAACACACACACACACACACACACATACACACACACACACACTGGGCCACTAGGCATGGGGCGAAGAGAGAGAGAGAGCAGGCGTGTGAGAGAGAGAGAGAGAAAGAGAGCGCAAAAGCAAGCTGTTTTAGGCTTTTAGAGTAAAAGGAAACATAGGCAGCTGGTGTCTTTGTTGGCTTGGGAGCTGGATTGATGACAGACAACATAATACACAATCTATTTACTAACTCCTAACAGCTAAATAATGCCCTTATTTTTCACCATAAGTGAATTGCCAATACCATATTGACAAAATGTCACAGAACTGGAACAAAACTGACCTCATGTCACCATTTTTCTTTTTATAGCACCAACAAAGGCCACAGAAAAGACCCTTATTACTCTGATTAATGGAAGGCACTAAAGGTTACCAGTGAACTTGGTAGTGTTTATTTACACTTAATTCACTGGTCAAGAACAGATGGATGGAACTCACTGGGTAATGGGAAGCACAGTAATTTCCCCCCCCATCCCACACCATCAAAATAAGCAGCTGCCTTGCATGTTACAGGACACTTACTGGAGCAGGCAGCTCTGATTCTCATTCCAAATGGCCACAGTGGAGATTATGCAGCACAGAAATGGAATCTTCCCAGGGCTCAGAGGGCTCCATGTATATTTGTTGATTTGGCTTCGAGACCACAAACCTCACAAAGGAGATGGTGACGGGGGTAAACTTCTGCAATTGTGAAGAA
>JAQZBX010032339.1:0-25900 GCA_029593785.1 Cabassous unicinctus | reverse complement strand
TTTTTTTTTTTTTTTTAAGATTTATTTATTTATTTATCCCCCCCTTGCTGCTTGTGTTTTACTGTGTCCATTCGCTGTGTGTTTCTTCCGTGTCTGCTTATCTCCCCCTTGCTGTGAGATCCTGCTGCATCAGCCCACCGCTCTGTGCCAGCCGGCCTGCTCTCACAAGGAGGCCCTGGGAAGCGAACCCGGGGCCTCCCGCATGGTAAACGGGGGCTCTATCGATTGAGCCACACCCGCCGCATTTGAGCCACACCCGCTTCCTGCTGTGAGGTCTTGCTGCATCAGCCCACTGCGCCGCATGGGCCGGCCGGCCTGCCCTCACAAGGAGGCCCCGGGAAGCGAACCCGGGGCCTCCCATATGGTAAACGGGAGCTCTATCCACTGAGCCACACCCGCTTCCCTAAACTGAAAACCTAATATCATTTTACAGCCAGCCCATCAGCGGAGATCGCCAGTCCCACATCCTGCAACCTTCTTTGTTATCAGAGCACATGCTTAATAAAAGAAAATATGAATGCATTTCTGAGTCACATGGGTTATAAAATAATTCCATGATTTTTAAAACCCCCAATTTTTCTTCCTTGACTCTACGAATAGAAGGTTCAGGACTTGCCCTTGGTGGACTGTTAACACTCACAGAAACAAGACGTAGGCTGCATGGCAAGAAGGATAAATTCTACCAATACCCCTTTCAAAACCTGTCAAGGTGCAGGTTCCATATGCTCTCTCAGCCGGGGAAAGAGCCTGTTTCCACGCGCAACACCAGCCCACAGGCGTCCCCAAACGAGGCCCACCCTCTGCCCCACGACCAAAAACACTCCTCCGTCTAAAGCTGAAGCCCTGCTCCAGACCTCATGGGCACCTGCCCTCCAGGCCTGCAACAAACCTCCGTCTGGCCACAGGGCCTGCAATCCCAAAACCCCAGTACGCACTGACATCCTTTTAAGTGGAGCTACCACCAGAGGCGCATGGGTGTCCAGGAGAATCAAGACAAGGCACGGGCCTGCGCTCTCCCAGTTCTGTGTCACTCCTCTCTCTATTGCGTCTCTCCACCCTTCCAGGTGGTAAGTGCGAGAACCGCGCTGGCACCTCTCCCCAGTTCCAGCCACAGCCAAGCCCTCCCCTGCAGTGTCCACCCACCTGGGCATCCTGCAACAGAGCAGCCGGCACTGCCCCTTCCCAGCCCAGAGGGGTCATCCGCCCACCTGCTCAGACCTAAAAAGAGCTGCCCGTGTTCTTCAAAAGTGCCAGGCATGAGAGACGAAGGCAGGCTGAGGAGCTGTTCCAAAGCAAAGGCTTACACGGAAATGCACTGCGAGAGACAAAGAGTAGACTATTACTAAGGACACAATGGACAAAATCGAAGCACAGAACAAACTTCCTGAAGGTGACGGCTGCACTCTGGGTGAAGAGGAGACTAAAGTGGCATTACATATGCAAGCTACTCCTGAAGGGGTTGGGAAAATATGTATATATTTATACACACACAGAACAAAAGCAAGTGTGGTGAACTACTAAAAACTGTAAAAGGATATTCAGTAGTTCTTTGTTTTATTCTTAAAGCTTTTCTTTTAAAAAGATTTCAAAGTGAAATGCTTTCTAAAAAGCACTTTGAAAGTTTCAGTATTCCTGAGTCCCTTTTCAAGGCTCTCTCACAGTGACACTGTGGGGCCCTGCCCCTCTCTCACAAAACCGGAAAGCACTCTGTGCTAGCAGCGCTCTTCCCTGTTTTGTTCACGCTGTGCCTGCTGCTACCTGTAAAGGAAGGGTGGGACTTGGACTCCTACAACCTGCTCTACCTCAGCAGTACCAGGTCACCCGCTCAGTTAGAAGCTGCCTCAACCGGGAGGTGGGGTGCAGCTACGGGACACACCGAGGCAGAGAGAGCTGGGAGCTGGTCACGTGCCCAGAAAGCACTCTGTGATGTGAAATAATGCAAGGTATTGCTGAGGACCATCACCTCCACACATCCAGAGCCCTGGAGGCTCACACCTCTCACCTGCCTGAGCTCACACTGTGTCTTCCCCCTCCACTCACAAATATGCCTTGTACCTGGGACACACCCCTGCGTGTGCCTGCCTTCCCATGCCAGCCTCGCACATCGTGAGGGCACAAGGCTCGAACTCGCTAACGTACCCAACTACAAATGATGGGGGCGCAAGGTGAAGAGGCCCATCTACTAAGTGGCCACGAGCACTCACAGCCACGTAATTTCTGAACTGCTCAAGACTTCCATGAAGTGCAGGAGCATATGGCTCCTCACGGCCCTCCTGGGGCAGCGGCGCCTTTAGGAAGAGACTTCTACAGATGGCGAGACACTCGGTGCGTGCCACCGCTCTGCAATCAGGACCAGACGCGGCACCCAAGCCCATTAGCACGTGGGATGATAAGAACCTTTAATCACATCACACAATATTTTTAACTTACTAAATCAAATAATGTCACCACTTAAAAATATCTGATAGTATCTCCCACCTTTCTACCTCAAAAACATGAGGGACGGACGGAGGTTTAAAATGCTCTTAGCTAGGCCAGGAGCCCAGATGCTGCCACCACGCAGGCACTGAGTCCAGGAATCAGGTAAACACTGAGAGGCTGGAATGAACCCTGAGAATCTCTGACTGTAGAAAACCTGGGTACGGTCTACACACATGCAAGCTGTGGGGGGATCCTCCGGAACAATCTGGGCTACGTTTGCATTTGTTCCTACTAAAGAGGAATTTGTCAACAATGGGAAGCCAGAAAAGACTTGTCATTGAGACTGTTGGTAAACAAGCAGGCAGCTCTGTGCCTCCCCTGAAGTACGCATGCTTTGGTAACACCACTGTTCCCTGTGTCTGAATATTTTTAATTTCTTAAATGGGAGACACGCTGGCCTGAGGTGCAGCACCAAATTCCTCTCAGAGCCCGAGTAGAAGTTGCTGCTGCCGCCGGCAGCAAGTCTCCAAGCCAACACCACATCCACTCCCCAGCCAGGCTGACTCAGGTAGGGATGGATAGTACAAGAACGAAGCTATTGTGGTGAATAAAGAGACAAGAAGAGGATATGAAAATAGCGACTGCCAAAGTCTTTGCTCCGGAGCTGCCAACCCTGCAGAGCCAAGAGGGCCCCGGGCTCCTGTGGTCGTTGCAGACACAGCCCGGAAGGCCCACCTGCCGAAAGGCTTTATGCTTCAACTCTCCAGCATAACCAAGTTTAGAGCTACCAGACCCTAAAACATGCATGTGGCCTCACACCATTTTCAAAAATTAACTCAGAATGATCTAAATGCAAGAGCTAAAACTATAAAACTTCTAGAAGAAAACAAAGGCATAAATCTTCACAAGCCTGGATATGACACCAAAAGCACAAGCAACAAAAGAAAAAAACAGATAAACTGGACTTCTTCAAAATTAAAAGCTTTTATGCTCAAAAGACACCATCAAGAAAGCGAAAAGACAACCCAGAGAATGGAAAGATATTTATAAATCCACAATCTGATAAGGGACTTGTATGTAGAATATATACAGAACTCTTAAAACATTACCAGACAAATAATCCAATGGAAAAAACAGGCAAAAGAGCTGAAGACATTTCTCCAAAGATGATACACAAATGGCCAATAAGCACACGAAAAAATGTTCAACATTATTAGCCAGCAGAACAATGCAATACAAAACCACAATGAGATGCCACTTCACACCCACTAGGATGGATATAATAAAAAACACAGTTAACAACGTGTTGGCAAGTATGTGGAGAAACTGGAGCCCTCACACACTGCTAATGGGAATGTGAAATGGTGTGGCCACTTTGGAAAACAGTTTGGCAGTTCCATATGACCCAGGAGTTATCATAAAACCCAACAATTCCATTCCTAACTATATACACAAACCAAGAGAAATGAAAACATAGGTCCACAGAAAAACTTATACATGAATGCGCATAGCAGCATTATTCATAATAGCCAAAAAGTGGAAATGATCCAAATTTCATCAACTGATGAATGGATAAATATGTGGTACACCAATACAATGGAATATTGTTTGGCAAAAAGAAAATACTGATACATGCTACAACATGGAAGAATCTTGAAAACATTATACTAAGTGAAAGAAGCCAGTCACAAAAGAGCTCATATAGTATGATGCCATTTATATGACATGTCCAGAAGAGGCAAATCTGTACAGACAGAAAGCAGATTAGCAGTTATCTAGGGCTGGGTGGGGTTGCGGGGTAAATGGGAACTGGCTGCGACCGGGTGTGATTTGTGGGTGATGAAAATATTCTAAAAGTGACTGTGGTGATGGGTGCACAATTCTGAACCTACTTAGAAATCGCTGAATCGTACACCTCAAATAGGTGTTAGTGTATGGAATGTGAATTATATCCCAATAAAGTTGTACAAAACATGTGAACGCGCTGTCTTATCAATTCCATGCATAAAGGGTTACCCAACCAGTCATTTTCTGAATGGCAAAGGGAGGCAGACAAAGTCTCCCTGTACCCAACCCTGGGCCCCAACCTCCCGCGCAATCCCTGGGCACCATGGCACGGGCACCAATGCAAGCTGAACACGTTTTACCAAGCACCTGGGGTCCTTAAAATAAAGTTACAAAACAATGACCAAGTAAAGCACTCACTCTCACAGCTGGAAACTCCATCCCAAGGAGTCTCACACCCACTTTCTCTCAACAAGTAATTTTACAACCCAGAACTGACAACAAGCTCTCCAACATCAAACTGTCTACTCAGGGATAGGTAAGTGTCTGACGGGGTACCAGACTTTACAGTTCAAATGCTGCGTGGCTTTACAGCAATACTCACTCTTCTAATGCAACGGCCCATAATAAAACCATGTCCGAGTTTCCCAAAGACACGACAAAGCTTTGCTGTGGACTGGGTACTACACCAGAGTAATCCAACCAGTTCCCAACCAGTTCCCACGTGCGTAACTTCTGCAAGCAAATATAACTGCTGCACTGTACAGCTAACAAATCTCACTTAGACATGAGCATTCAATAAAATGAATACAAACCTAAGAAGCTAGAGGAGAAAGCAAGTCATTCTATTACTAAGAAATGTAGCTTTGATCCTAATTTCTCAATAAAAAAAAAAAAAACCTCTTGAAAATCAACTTCAGTTTACCATCATTCACTGACATCTAACTCAATATCTACGATTCACAGCCCATCAAATACATAAAGCACCATCTGCCAAGACGACACACTGGACGTGAGAAACAGTGGAGCCTCAAGAGTGCTGGGAGCCATCAGGCCTACCTCCACATTAACTAAAAAGGGTCAGGAAACTACTGGTTGCCGGTCATTCTATTTCCTGAGTTCCTCCCAGAAAGAAAGACAGAAGATAAAGGATGAAGTCAAGATGACACAATTTTCTGTAAACTATTAAATATCTGCAGCTTTATAGAACCGTTGCATTAGAAGTTTAAGTGTTCAGAAAATTTTTTTAATTGTCTCTAATAAAAAGCCTTTAACACATAAGCTCAGCTTTTAAAGGCTTAATTTACAGTTTAATACTGCAATCCATGGGGAAAAGAGTACATTTATATATGAAGGCAGTGAAACCACCACAGTGGTCTGTTTTCTTTGTGCTGAGCCTCGTAAGCCTGTTTGTCAAACACTACTGAAATTTTTGTAATCAGGTTCATAATCCTTGAACAAATATCTTGCTAAGACGACAACAAAAATAACCTAATGACAATTCTAGCAGAGTACTTGTATATAGATGAATTTACAAGACCTGTCTGAACAATCCCTTTAGCTACACTTCTCACCTTTACTCACCACCCTCCACAAATACCTACCCCTTGGGCACCCCTTCTGCAGAAGGGGCCTCAGGGCTCCGGCACCCCCTCCAGGAGGGCCCCGGCTGGGCCCAGCCCCTGCCCAGACCTGGAGCAGCTCCAGTCTGCTTCCCCTCCCTGGGACCCAGCCAAGGCAGGTCTCAGACTCACAGCACACATTCGTGGAAAGCACGGGGGTCGGTTCAGCCTCTGCTGCTTTAAGAGCTACTCAACCTTGGCACCGCGGATGGAATCCACCGTGGATGGAATTCTGTGGCTAAGAATGAACACACAGTCCACAGAACATGGCACGGCGCAGGAAGGCAAGCGAGGCACTGCTTACAGTGACCTGGCCCCAGGCAGCCACCGCAGCCACAACTCCCCACGTTTTATCCACAAGAAAACTGCAGCAGTGAGGTGAAGGGCTCACAAGGCAGGAAGCCCTGCCTCAGAGGGCAGGCGGCCTCCCAGGAGCCTTCTGCAGCAGAGCCGTGGCTGCTGACCCGGCCCCAGGCCAGGTCCTCGTCTTCCTATCAAATCTCAACCAGCTGAAAAACAAGCCAGCCTCACATCTGCCCCCCGTATACTCCCTTCTGCTGGCGTAACGGAACAGCTGCCGCTGATAACCCACTTCCCACGTGCCACGCATGTACTAGCACACATTTCCTATTTTACTGTCTCCACAGCAACCTACGAGAAAGGTAAAATTATTTACATCATCAGATGAGAAAACAGCAGCAGGGAGGCTGACGGCCCACGTGGCAGTGGTCGTGGTGAAGGCAAATCCCAAACCTTCACCACTCCAGTGGGCTCCTTCCCCAGCAACACGCAGGCTCAGAGAGCCCACGCCAAGCGTCAGGAGGATGTCGGCAGATGAATCACAGGTGAAACTAAAATTCTGCAAGTACATTTTAGAGTCATTTCCAAGTTGTGATAGATCAGCAAGTCCACCACTTAGTTAACAATGACCTATCTACCCACGTTAAACTTTCTGTATTTAAAATATTCTTGAAATTTGTTTCTCTGCCAGCATAGTTCAGTGGCAGAGAAGAATGGATTATTGTAGAAGGTTCTCCCTCTTTCTAAAGAGCAAGGGTGGGTTTGGGTTTGAGTTGGTTTAGAGTAATGGTAACAGTGAGCCAGATAACTTCAGAACCTAGTAATTCAAATGACTGCACTAGAAAAACATGAGTCCCTCTGGCAAATAATTAATAATAATAAGTAATAATAAATGAAGAATGACTTTCAGAGGAATACCAAAAAGCAAAGTGATGCAAAGACAACAAATACAAAGTCCCATTCTAAAATGCCTGTTTCATGCCCATTGTATGTGAGGCACTTCCAGGGCCTGGAAAGAGAAGCGAGCAGAATTCTGCCCTCGAGAGCTCAGCCCGGCAAGGAAGGAGGGTGAGGCACCAACCGAGAGAAGCCCCATGAGAAGGGGCACCCATGCGGGAATCAAAGGACAGAGAGAGCCCCCTCGGCTGAGGGAAAGCGGCGTGACGGCCCAGGAGGAGAGAGGAGCAGCCCCCAGGCCACTGGGGACCTCTGGGGAGCGAGGCCATCACATGCCCCGTGTCCTCAACCAGGCCGGCCGAGAGCCAGAGGGAGAGCGGGCCGCAGGCGCGGGCCGGTGGGCACTGGGCAGAGACCCTCCAAAGGGGGTCTCAGGAGAGAAAAGGAGAGGAGCCCTGACGGAAAGCTTTTAACACGGATGTACAAAGCAGTTCCTCACTGCCACCTGGGGTGGCGGGGTGGACACGGCAGGGCCAGCGGGGGACATGCCCTTCGCGCTGCCCACCAGGGGCCATGGCTGTGACAAGGTGAGAAAGGGAACAAAACGAGGGAAGAAATCATTTTTTCTATGTTACATATTCTAAGATACACTAAAATTTGTAAGATTCAACCCTTCAACACAAAAAATATTCCAAACAGCAAAAGATTTCCTTAAACTCATTTCCGAAAGGATTTTCTACTTGCTTTCTCTCAGCTGGGGGCTGGGGGTCGGGGGGAGAAGAGAGCTCGCACAATGAAAAGGGAAGTGGGGATTTGTGGACCGTGAAAGAAAGCCTGGGGGAGAACTTAACTTTCTGACCAGCTGGGCAGGAGGATGGGGGTCTGCCGTCTGATCCCGCGGGAAGCAGGAGCCCAGAGCTCTTCCATGGGGTGCAAGTGGAGTAACGAAGTTAGGAACTATCTTACTTGTTTGTTCAACTATTTCCAAGGGGTTGAAGTAACTCATTAAATGACAAAAAACGAGATTTTAGTGCAGAAAAATACAGGCAGGTGTGCGTGGAGTAGAGGTCCTGTGCCTAGACCTGGGGCTGCTCTGGCCCTGCAGAGCCAGCAAACTCACCACTTCCCACGGCGGCGGCAACCAAAACGTCTCCCAACATTCCGAAGACCCCAGCCAACTCTCCCCCAGTTGAGAACACTGGCCTAGGGCCTTTTATACAGAAAAAAGGTGAAATGCTCTACTTTTTTTTTCCTTTCTCCCTTTTTCCTGAAAAAGTTGTACAAGTAAAATGGTTCCAGAATGGGAAGCAGTAACATCAGTGTCTTGGGTGGCAAGCCCACTCTCTCCAGCCCTCCACTGCCACACGAAGTGTTACTGCCGTTTTACAGGTGAAGAGGCCTATACTTAGACGTTAACTTGCCAAAGGTTCTGGTAAGTTCAACAAGCACGAATGGGTTTGGCAACGATGCTTACGGTTCACTGTTACAGGAAGGGAGGGAGCCCCTTCACTTAAGTAAGCAGATATTCCATTTTAATACGATTATTAATAACCCTCTCCACATATCCTAGGTTAAAACGGCACAAATCCTGTCCATCTGTGGGGACCACTTGTTCAGGAACGAGCTAAAGTGGGAAAGGAATTCAAAGAAGAAAGACTCCATGTGGGCTGAAGTGCTCTTTCAAAAGGCTATTGGGGGAAGCAGATGTGGCTCAACCAGATGGGCGGCCGCCTACCCCTTAGCGGGGTCCCAGTTCACCCAGTGCCTCCTAAAGATGAGCAGACACCCGCACCAGCCGCCCCACAAGCTGGGCGCCACACCCCATTGCAGAGAGCTGAACGCCGCATCCCGCAGCACCCCACTGCACAAGCTAGACAGCGCACCCCACTGCAGAGCTAGTGCAGCACCCCGCAGAACCCCACTGCACGAGCTGGACGTCGCTGGACACCGCACCCCACTGCACAAGCTGGACACCGCACCCTGCAGCTCCCCACTGCATGAGCTGGACGCCGCACCCCGCTGCACCCCACTGCACGAGCTGGATGCCGCACCCCGCAGAACACCACTGCACGAGCTGGACACTGCACCGCAGCAACGAGCTATATGCCGCAACCCGCTGCAACAAGCTAGACGCCGCATCCCACCACAGCAAGGCAGACTCCGCACACATCATCTGAGCCTTCAGGGGTCACCATCCTTTTGCTGGGGAGGGTCTGGCCTCAACGTGACAGCGGCTGACTGACCAGGGTGGTGGCTGCTGAAGGCTGGGGGCTGTGGCAATTTCCTAAAACAGGGCAGCAATGCAGACTGTCACATCGCTGGCTTCTTCCTCTCATGAAAGATTTCTCTGTAGCATGTGATGCTGTCTGATAGCATTTGACCCACTGTAGAACTTCCTTCAAAACTGGAGTCAACCCTCTCCAAACTTGACACCGCTGTATCAACTAAGCTGACGTAATATTCTAAAGCCTTCGTTGTCATTTCAACAACGTTCACAGCACCTTCACCAGGAGCAGACGCCATCTCAAGACACCACTTTCCTCGGTCATCCGTAAGCAGCAGCTCCCCACTGCATCCAACATGAGATCGCAGCACTTGAGTCACAGCTTCAGGCTCCTCCGACTCCAGTTCTTTTGCTGTTTCCACCACATCTTAAGTCACTTCCTCCACTGAAGTCACTTCCCCCTCAAAGTCTCCCACGAGGGGCGGAACCACCTTCTTCAAACTCCTGTGAATGGTATTCTGACCTCCTCCCGTGACTCACGGATGTTCTTACTGGCATCTAGAATGGTGAATCCTTTCCAGAGGTATCAACTGACTTGGTCCAGAGCCATCAGAGGAATCACTAACTATGGCAGCTCCAGCCTTGCAAAGACTCTTCCGCTCACTGGAACCCTTACAGGCCACTGGGGGGCTATTAACTGGCCTCATCTCAACATCCTTGAGTCTCAGGGAACCGGGGGGCCCACGAGGAGGGCGGGTCAGCTCAGCACTCACAGCACACACGTGTCCATCAAGCTCGCCATCTTCTACACGCATGGCTCGTGGTGCCCAGAACAGTCACAACAGTGACATCAAAGGTGACCAATCAGAGTAATGGAGACGAGAACGTAAAAGCCTGAAATACTGTGAGAATTACCAAAACGTGAGAGTCGTGAAGAGAGCCCATGCTGCAGGAAAAATGGTGCCGACAGACTTGCTTGACATGAGGTTGCCACAGACCTTCAATGTGTTAAAAACGCAGTGTGTGTGAAGTGCAATAAAACGAGGTCCTTGTACACACACCCTGGTTTGATGGGTCAGACCTCTGCAGCCTTAAACGTGTACAACGTCTACTAACAGAATTATCTACCCAAAACACAGGGTCAACATTCCCTTCATGCTCATTAAAAGCACAAAACCCAACAACCGTGAGTTTTCTGTGGCTCCTTCTCCCCAGTCCATGGCCTCAAAGCCTCCCGGTCAGAAGCCAGAAGAACTTGAGAACTTGAGTCTGCCAACACCACCCATCTCAAAGCTGAGCATAGTCGGGGCAGGAAGGCTGCAGAATCTGCAAAACCAGCCTATGGACGGTGACAAAGCTCAACACCCGCCCCTGAAAACCACTTGGACGCTCTCAGCTCAATGAGAAAAGCGGACGACGATATACACAAACAACACAAAATGGCAATCATGACTTATCTCGCACCTTGGGGCTTTTGCACAAGTTTGCCACACAAAAGCAGTTCTCTCCTCCCAAAAGTCAAATATGGGATTATACGTATCACAGAATGGTGATGGATTTGGTAGAGGCAGATTTAGTGGAAATTCACATTTATACATCCAGACTACCTGGCACCAGAAAAGGTGTTTTCTTCCCTTCCCCTGCCCATTTCAATGGTCCTATTTACCAGTACAAACTGAAGTTAGTATAAAAGTCTTTCAAGATTCACACACATGTACTTACGGATTTTTAGCTTAAACGACTGAAATTCGCACAACAGCCTCGAGTTCACTACCCTGTTATTCTCCTGTGGCTTCCTCTGTGCAGCCTCAACGTGGACTCGTAGCCTGCTTGTGCCCGGTGGGGAGCAGCTCACCCCCGTCCCGCCAGCAGGGAGGGTCAACACGAGCTCCCTAACTCTCCTGTCGAGTCCACGTGTGACAGCAGGACTGTGACCCGTCACCTCCACTGTGGGCTTCTCCTGTCCTTCCCCTTCGAGAACAAAAGGCTCAGCTTGAGCTTCTGCACTTTGATGATGATACCGGGTACAGAAAGCTAGGTCCTCTGAGGGGCTGTTTAAGGAGTCAGGGCTGGTCGGCAGGGAAATAAGCCTTACAGAGCTGGCTTCGTGTATCCAAAGGGGAGATAAATTAAGCTAAACTTATTCAGCATATTTCAAATCCAGGGCCAAATCAGGCAGGGGAGTTTATAGTAAACTTGGGGAGGCACAGGCTCGGCACGGAAATCAACTTTTTAGCAGTGAGGGAGGTAATGGATTCACGAAATCGCCACAGAGCCAAGCAAAGGCTCCTGCATCAGGTGATAGTTTTTAAATCTGTTCAAACTAAGACTTCATGATTTTTCATACAACCTATTTCAAAAAGTTTAATGAAACTGAAAAGTCCTTGAGCCAAAACCCAAAAATCAGCAAACAAATGGGAGTACCAACACACTCAGAGAACTCCTACAGAGGCAACCTGTTAGACACCAAATCCTCTATTTGCATAAACTTCTGAATGGGATCAATTTTATTAGTAATTTAATGAGAGTTGATGCAATGAATGTAAAACTCAAAATTTTTTTTTAGAGCAGACAAGCTTTATTGCCCCCCCTTCTGGTCCCCACAGCCACCCCAGGCAGAAGGTTCTGGAACAGACACAGGCAAGGCTGCTCTGTGCTGGAGGTCAGGAGGGTAGGGGCAGTGGATGCGGTACAGAGTCCATCACCTGCACCTGGGGCACGGCCGGGCCTTGTGGACTGAGTCCACCTGGACCCACAGCCTCTCCGGGTAGGGACAGCCTTGGGGGAACAGGGTGGGGGGGCCAGCGGCCGACTGCCCCGTGCACATGGGGCACGCCGCCCGAGGGTGCCGCCGACCCGGGCACCCGAGGACAGAGCTATGCTGTGGGCCTAGCCAAGCAGGGGTGGGGGGGCTTGTCCCACGAAGGGTCAGGGGCGCTCACGTGACGCGCCCAGCAGCAAGGCCACCAGGACAGGCCACCAGCCACCTTCACAGGGACTTACACACTAGTTTACATTAATAGGCTGGAGAAATTTTAAGAGAGGGCTGAAAATGAGAAGGAGAGCAGAGGGGAGACGAAAAAGTAGGGAGGTGATCAAAAAGGAGTGCCCTGGGAGGATGTGCCTCGGGCAGCTGGGTGCCTGCCTCCCTACATGGGAGCTCCCAGGTTCAGTTCCCTGTGCCTCCTAAAGAAAAAAAAACAGACAATGAGCAAAAAGCAATGTGCAAACAGACGAGGGAGCCATCTGGGAGGGAAAAAAGAAGTGCCCTTTTAATCTCAGTCATTTAGATTTGTGCCTTCAAAAGCCCAGAAGCCTACATGTGGCATTCTTCATTTAGCGGGTAATTACAAACAGAGCAGACAGATTTCTTACAACATGAATTTTCAGCTAGTTTACCCCGGGTGTAAGCCTCAGGTGGGAAATGAGAAAATTCTGCGGAGGCAGGTGAAGCCTGGCATTCTGTTTAAAGTAAAACTTGACTTCTGTGACTTTAAAACTCTGGCTTCAGGAAGCGGATGTGGCTCAAGCAACTGAGCTCCCGCCTACCCCATGTGAGGCCCATGGTTCAGTTCTCGGTGCCTCCTAAAGAAGACAGCGAGCTGGCATGACAGGCAGGCATGGCGGGCTGACACAACAAGAACACAAGAAAAAAAAACATAATGAGAGACACAACAAAGCAGGGAGCAGAGGTTCCCGGTGCCTCCTAAAGAAAAAAATAAGATAAACGAGACAGCGAGCTGACACAACGGGCAGGTACAGCAAGCTGACGTAACAGGATGACGCAACAAGAGACACAAGAAAAAACATAATGAGAGACACAACAGAGCAGGGAACAGAGGTGGCTCAAGCAATTAGGCACCTCCCCCCACATCAGAAGTCCTAGTTTTGGTTCCTGGTGCCTCCTAAAGAAACAAGACAAGAGACACAGCAAATGCAAACAACAAGGGGGTGGGGAGAAATAAATAAATAAAAATAAAAAATTCTGGCTTCAACAATTTCCTTCCAGTTCATCACATG
This sequence comes from Cabassous unicinctus, assembly GCA_029593785.1. Classification (NCBI taxonomy): domain Eukaryota; kingdom Metazoa; phylum Chordata; class Mammalia; order Cingulata; family Chlamyphoridae; genus Cabassous; species Cabassous unicinctus. The sequence goes on along the minus strand of JAQZBX010032339.1, from coordinate 12,631 downwards.
TTGGCTGTGTGAATTCTGTGACAATTCAAAAGGGCTAATTACTGACGGCGGTTCTGATCACATTCAGGAAACATAACTGAACTTTTAGTGGGTGGCAGCAAACAACGCAGAAGGAGAGGACCCAGCCACGAACTCCTCTTGTGCCATCCTTCTCTGCTGCGGAGGGAATCACAAAGGCATGACAAAGATTTCAGCTCTTTCTGCCACGTGTACTTAAATACAAATCGTTCAAAGATGCTGAAATGTGAAACCAGCCAAAACCAAAGGCAAGGCAAGGAAAACAAAACATGACTGTAGCATTTTCTTAGCGTTTTGCACTAACTGAATAATTTCACAGGCTCAGACCTCTATAAAAAACATGCCACCCAAACCACACCCAGCAGAAATAAAATCATTAGTACCTTCTTTGTGTGTTACAGTTTTATTTTTTTTCCTGTCTTCCTCTACTTCTGGTTGAAAGGGCCAAACTATGTATTCCACACACTCTCACAGGAAACAAAACCAGAGAATTCCATCTAAATTCCCAGGCACAGCCAAGTAGGATGTCAAAGGTCATGCCCCATATTTGGCCAAACCAATATAAAATGTATTTATAGCCTGTAAGCAACTACAAATCCCAGAGCTTTAACCTGATGAAAGGTGGAAAGAGCATTACTTTCTAAGATTTTTAGGCCTGAGCACACCCGTGTCTGCCGGCCTCCAAGCTCATCAGCACGTTCCCTGGTCTGCACCAGGGCCCTGGGCAGGCTGCAGGAAGGCGGCTGCTGTCTTGTTTCAGGCCAGAGTGACAAGACAGCGGCCAGGGGACAGCGCGCCTCGCCAAGAGGGGAGTTCAGGTGCAAAGGGCCATCACACCGAATGGTTTATCGAATCAAAGTCAGTGGCATTTTTTTCCAGCAGCGAGTCCCTGAAACAGTCTCAGCAAGCCACGCACAAGCCCGACAGGGCAGGTCCCATTCCAAACCCCAGGGTGTATTAGTCCTAAAAGAAGAGTCCCCCAGAGCCGGGGTGTTTCACCCTAAGCCATGGCCCGAAAGACAGCAGAGAACCCTAATCATCAGCTCACAGGGCACGTGACACAACCCAAGGCCATTTCCCTGCTCCACAGCTCCACGTGGCACAAAAATCATTACTTAACACGCTTTTTCTTAGAACGTAACTTAGTAAGTCAGTGAGTGGACTGTAACGGCCTCAGTAGTGTGAGGAGCTCCGGCACACACAGGCTACCTCCGCACCAGCAGCCCTGGCCTCCAGCGCCCACCGGCTCCAGCGCACTAGCGAGCAAGGGCACACCTGCCGCACGCCAACCGCGGAGAAAGGGGCTTCAAACGCAACAGGCCCCCAGCCACGAGGACCGACTTCCGCGCCAGGCACCTCGCTAACCATTTCAGCCAGAACGACCAGGAAGGGGAGGCCCGGCAGCTCCTTCCAGAGGCCTGGAAGGGGGCTTGTGATGGCATGCCTTAAACATATTTTTTAATGATCTGGATTCTGCTTTCCTCATTTGCACTATTTTTTTTTTACTATGTTTTGACACAACTAAGATCAAAGGTGTCAAAATGGCATTTCAACACTTATTAAAAAAAAAAAAATCTCCAGTAGAAAAAAACAAAAATGGCAATAAAAATCAGGCATCCTCCAAACTTTAAAGCTACCAGATGCTAACACTGCTTAAAATTAGTGTTATATCATAATCTCAAAGTCCACATTAGTGCAAGTGCATATAATATAAAGTAGGCCCTACCTATTTAATCATATTCCACAAAATCTATGAGGCTCAATCCACCAATTCAGGCACACAGGTAAGGAAGAGAAAAGGGTGAGAATCTTCCACACTGGGTGCATGCAAATGCCGCAGCGGGCCACTAGAGAGAGAATTAAATTCTCAAAGGCTGAAGGAGAGAGATCCCGACGCCCAGGCTGCAGAGCGCTCCCAGGGGCAGCCCCAGGAAGCTTTCACATTCACGGCATGTAAATTTCACAATGGTCTGCATACACACCCATCCAGACACGCCAGCTCTCGCACACCCTCGGCAAGCACCCCACCCCGCCCCTCCAGACCCAGCGCACTGCAGAGGCCGGAAAGGCAGCCCCAGGGCGCTGGCATCTCCCACATAAACCCCATAAAAACATGGGAGGCCCAGGCCAGAAGCTGGGCCCTCACCAGCGTGACGAGCAGCTCTGCAAACGAAGGCCAGCACGTCACGACACTAGCACCTTTCCAGATGAGCTACTTGTGCAACCCTATACTTAAGATTATATGAGATAACTGGGAAAAAGCTCTTTCCTACCAGAATAGTACAACAAAATCCTCATTTCGACTGTCACAACCATAAGAATCTGCCAAAATAAGAGCCTCGAGGGAGACCATATGCAAACTATTTCCTGTGACCTTGCTTCCAAGCAACCACCCCGTCTGGGGTATCTGGTGTTTACCAGCTCCCATCGTTCCCAACTAGTTAGTTTTGTTTTTAAACTTTGAAGGACACACAATATTTCCCATTACAATTTCTCTCTCCAACATGGACTTGAAATCCAAATGCACTTCCGTTCAGATCTAGGATGTGGGGTAAGACATTCTCTGCCTCGCCCTTTCCACCATGACAAAGATAAGAAATCGGTGGGTTGTCCCTTTACCGGCTGCAAGGCAGGCTCCTGGGGCAGGGGATGGTGGAGGAAAAAGACTAACTTTCTATATGCAAAATGGGAAACATGTTTCCCATGTACAAGGTCCTGGGTTCAATCTCTGGTACCTCCTAAACAAATAAACAAATAAATAAATGGGAAACTGCTAGGAAAGGAGCAGGAGCAAGCTGAAGAAGAGACCAAGGTCCAGCTAACTTCTCAGGACATGGAAGACCATTTTTCCTCCTCCCCCCTTGCCTAGGATAAAAAACGAGACTCGGAGCACACGTCACACTCTGACGTACGGTGGTCTTACGGCTGCGAGCACCCAGCTCCCCTCCAGGCTCACTCAGCCACGTCCAAAGCTACAATGAGCAAACCCGGACGACCTCGGGATGGGAGCGCTGCCGCTGCCAACAGAAAGACATTCTTCATCTCGGATGCTCGTCAAGTCTCTAGTACCATAAAAGTAGAGTCACAGGACCAAGCCCCATTTTCCAGATTTGAGGAATGGCAACTGGAAAAAACCTGTTCATAGAAATGTTTTTAATCAAACGAAAGAGCAAATGGAAGCGTGCCGCCCTCTCTTCCTACCTTTCCTCAGCACAGCTTCTCTTCTGCAAAGGAGGGGGGGCAGGACGTCCACAGCTGTGACAGCCCCAGAGGGACCATCTGGATCAGTCTCCAACTGAAGCCACAGAGACCACCACGGCAACAAGACCCGATCAGGGCGAGGGGCAAGGAGTCTCCAGGTGTGAGTGGTGGCGGAAACAAGTCACAACACAAAGGGCAGCCTCGGTTTCCCTTGCATGGCCCATGCGTGGCCAGCCGGGGCAAGAGCACCTGTGGCAGGAAGCAGCACTTCCCGGGCCACCACTGCGCACTGCGGGGAAGATGCACTGCTCCCAAGGACAAAGCACAACCCCACCTAAGAAACGACCCGCCCCCAGGGGTCACAAGCTGACCCTTCCTCCCCTTCAAAATCAGAACCACGAAGAGACACTAGTTGAAGGATGAAGATGTTTTACATAGTATCTCTATGGATATTATGGATAGAAAAGATCAAAGATGAGCCATAATTTTGAATTCCACTGATGTACACACATTACTGGTGAGGGAAAAAAATCAGACCGGAATGCCATGTTGTTTCTTGGTTGGTCTGACTGGTTCAGCCTGGCGGCGGCAGCATCACACTCGTGTGATGTTCTGGGGTGCTCTGAAAGCGACTTTCCCCGTGTGTAAGTAACTTACCCGTGGTGAATAAAACTCACAGCAGTGGCTGTTCAGTTTCCTTTAAGTGGCCCACTCCCCACAACAGGGTATCTTCTAAATAAAAGGTCTGCTGCTATAGGTATAAACATACTAGTAAAATAGTTTTCTATACTTTTCAACAGTTGTTACTTCTAAAATGACTGATGACTCAATCTGCATTTGTACCTTTTGATATGCCACAATATAGGTTTTATTGCATAACCCTTTTAGTTCATCATGAGATAAGACTCACCCCTAGTACTCTGAACACATTCAGTATGTCTGTCTGCTTGGCATCAATTCTGGGTTCAGCTACCCAAAATTAACCTCCTTTGGATCCAGTGTTACATCTCATTATAACCATTCTTTACTCTTGTACTTGAGTTAGTGGATAAAGATATAGTACAATGAGAAAACTATCAAGGATATCTAATATTTAACTAAAGCAAAATAAACTGGCATTTATATTTTAAAGCATCTTTTTAAGCCAACGTAACTGTCCCTTACATTTGCCTTAAGTATATTTTGAGGTTGCTAACTTCAACTTCAGGCATTCCCGCTTTTCACAAAAACAAGAATTATGTTTAATAGTAATCTTTCTTTCTTTGACTCACTCTACTCCCAGAACACTGGGCAAGAAACACTAAATATGTTGTAAGTGCCTAGCTGACATAAAGCTAACTACGCTATCTAGTTCATGTATCACTCAACACTGTAAGCCAGCTTTAAAATTAAATGCAATCCACTGGCTTTAAACTGCAGCCCATGGTCCTCTATATTTATACAGAAACGAGATCCTAAGAAGTTGCATTTTAAGTTTTTAAATATAATCCTATTTACCTAATTTCTTATATTACAAAAACAAAGATACAATTTCATAGAAAAATTTGGTCTCTCACCATATATATAAAGTTCAACAAAGGCCCTCCTATGTACACTTTTCAAACTTCCTGTGTGTTTCCACATTGTTCACTCGGCTAAAAAGATGCTGTATTAGTCAGACAAAGGGGTCCCTGCTGATGCAAAATACCAGAAATCTGTTGGTCTTTATAAAGGGTATTTACTTGGAGTAGATGCTTACAGTTACCAGGCCATAAAGCATAAGTTTCTTCCCTCACCAAAGTCCACTGCCACGTGTTGCAGCAAGACAGCTGCCGACATTTGCCAGGGTTCAGGCTTCCTGGGTTCCTCTCTTCCAGGGGCGGCGTTTCTCTCTGGGCTTAGCTCCTCTGTTTCCTCCACAAGGTCAGCCGTAGACTATGAGGCTCTCCAGGCTCTGCCTGTCTCCACAAGGCCAGCTGTGAACTCTCAGGTGAATGGCTCGTCTCTTTTCCCGGGGCCTTCTCTCCTTCCTCATCACAACCCCACCATCAAAGCTGCTTCAACTCTGTCCTTTGCCTTGCCTTTTATATTTTATTCCCCACCCACCAAGGGGTGGAGCTCAATGCCCTACTGATGTTGCCCAGTCAATGCCCTAATCATAACTTAAATCATGCCCAGATGAACAGAGCAGTTTACAAGTATAATCCAGTATCTATTTTTGAAATTCATAACTATATCAAACTGCCAAACTGCTACAGATGCTATCCTACTTCATTGCTTCATAACTGCCCATCCATCATCCCAAAGAGCGCCTGCTTCCCACATACGAGGTCCCAGGTTCAATCTCCAAACAAACAAATGAAACAACCAACTCTCACTGACGAGCGGATGTAACTCAATGGTTAAGCACCTGCTTCCCACGTACGAGGTCCTGGGTTCAATCCCCCATACCTCCTAAAAAACAAACAAAAAAAAGAATTTAAAATGTAAGATGGACTGATGTATAGAAAGCTAAATCAAGTATGATAAAATGGTAAAATAAAGTGACCACAGAAACTAGGCAGTAGGTACACGGGTGTTCAATGTAGAATTCTTTCAAATGTTGAACATTTGAAAATTTCATAGTGAGATCTTGGGGGATAAATGCTATTTAAGACCCAGCTCAATGGCCAACACAGACTGCATCCATCTTAAGCACTTCACCGCCTTTCCACAGAGCACCTCGCGCAAAGGCTTGAATACAGTGACCTTTCAATAAACAAATGGAAGAAAACATTTTGACCACCTACTGAAAATAAAACAATCACTGTTCTTTCGTTAGACAACTACTTATTCTTATAAAATGCAGATTGCATTAACCCTCAAAACACAAGAAGCTCAAATATAAAATTCATTTTTCAAGGAAGAACATTTTTCCCCCAAAGACATGCTGAAGAACTTGGAAAAGGCTTTTCAAAAAGCACACTAAACTTCACCTGTGGGAACTTGCTCCGTAAAATCTACTCCTGCCCACATCGGCCGAGCAGGTAGGCTGGTGGCTCACGGTCACTCGCTGTCCACTTCTGGACGACCTCACCCAACACTGTTCCTCAGTGCAGCACATGGCAGAGAGCTGCCCCGGACGAGACTGCGCTTTGCCCCGTCACCTATTTCTTCACACACAGAACATACACTGAAATATTTGCCAAATAAATAAATGGGTGAATCTGTGCTTCCCTTCTCATTCATACCGAGTGTGTTTCCTTATAAAACCATCATTTTTCACTCATATCTCTTGCTGAGTTGAACAACCTCATTATTTAAGTTCCAAGAATAACTAAAGCAACCAGCTTTGATCCAGGTTTAAATTCAAGTCAACAAGTATTTACAAAGAAATATGTATTCAGCACCGTGAAAGATTCATGAGGCTTCCAAAATAAAAAGAAAAGAGATGGAAAAGAAAACCAAAGTCTCTGTCCTCAAGCATTTACAACTTAACTGAGAAGCTAAAACATGCATATGTTAAAGTTAAGCTAAAATATACAGCACCATGAATTAAGGGATTATCAAGCACTCACTCGAAGGCAAAAATGCCTGCAATTCTGGGCAGGAGCCAGAACTGGAAGTGGGTGGAACTGACCTGAACCTTGAGACCAAGCCAGGTCTGCACAAGGGGTTCAGGATGGCCCGAGTCCTGGGGACACAGGGGCCTGGGCCTGCAGGGCTGACTCGGGCTGGCTGAGGTCTGCGTCCTCAAAGTCTCCAGATCCTGAGAAGGAAGACTCAACAGACTTGGGGACACCAAACACCAACGAGGAAAGCATGCCTGAAAGGACATCCAGGTGTCCCCGACTGACCACCGATAATCCAGTGGGAACTCGTCCGAGAGTGGGGGTGAAGTGAGATACCTGTGGCCTGCAGGTCCTGCAACAGGGCACTAGAGGGGACAAGCCGTCCAGGAAAGAACCTATCCTGAGGACAGAAGGGGCAGTGATGAGAGGCCCAACTGGAGAAGCCCGAATGGGGAGAGTCCCAGGTGGGAGAGGCGAGAGCACGGGACTGCGCAGCCCGGTGCTTAGCAACGCCAACCTTGCAGGGTGCCGTTTCAGCGACCATCAGAACAAAAACCAGAATGGGATGGCAGAGGCCAGCACACAGCTCTCGCTCACTTGACCTTTTTTTTCTGTTACAAATATGCCTGAAATAAAGGACACATGTTGAAAGTATGCCCTTATTTAAATAATGTGTTAAGGTGAAAATTCACTGAATAATATGCTGCAAAGGGGTTGCAGATTTAACTTTCTAATTGTATCTAGCTTTACATCAAAACTAGTTCTATTTTCTTTTATTAGCTTATATCTAAGTTATATGATGAAGAGAAAAGACAAGGCAGATGCCTTCCAAGTGGCAAGACTAAAGGAACCCAAGACTCCATGTGGGCAGTGCTTAATCCAAATTGACAGATCATAGGTAAACAACAAACTGAGGGGAATAAACTGGGACATTACTGAAAAAAGTTTTTTGAAAGGTTGAACCATATGAAATTCCCAATGTACAAAAATACATTTTCACATTTCATCTGTTCCTTAGAAGGCCACAAATAAACAGTAATTCTCTGAAAAGAATTTCTGTGCCACTGCCGAGATTTGTTAGTTCTTACCAGCAATTAGCAAAGAGGAAGAATTCTTCCACTCACATACATCTGTGTACAGCATATCCACTGGAATACAAGCCTTCACCCCTAGACACCAAAACAAACATTTTTTCAAGTTCATCTTGTCCTCTCTGTTTCACAACTGAAAAACAACGGTAGCAACTTCAGAATTTTGCACGTACCAAGAAACAACAGTTATCTGACCCAAGGGAGGTGCCTGGGTGGTGTGGGCACGTGCTAAGAAGGCCACACAAACCTCGAGCTGCAGGGAGCCGGGGTGGACCCGCAGGGCGCTGACCCCACACTCTGCACAACTGGAAACTGGGTTTCATACGGCTTTCCAAGAGGATTCCAGGAAGTCCCAAACTTACGGCACAGATAGACAAAAAACTGGCCAGGCAAATTCCCAGGATGCCAGGGTAGAAAAATGCAACTAGTTTAGGCTCCTCAAAAAATTCCAGGCAAATAGAAACAGCTGCTCCCATAGGAAGTCTAATACAGAGCTGCAGTCCAGGAGCTCGGATAAAGGGCAGACGCAGCTATGAGGGACCCGTGCTGACCACTGAGTGTCCCTGTCCTTCCATCCCCACTGCGAAGGCCACTCAGCAGGGCCCTGTGCAGCAGGTGAAGCCCAGCAGCATCTGCTGCTGCGTGAAATCCCTGGACAGTTTCGGCCTCTCAACTTTAACTTCTTAAAGTTACACAGGAATTAAAATGCCTTCTTTTCAGTACTCATTTGCCACTAAAAAAAAAAGCTTAATATCTTTCAAAATAAAATCCAGCCCTCCCAAGGACTTGCCACAAAACCACAGATAAAAAAATAAAATTCTTATGAATTCTTATGAGTCTTAATTAAAGTATTCAGATTTGGCACCTATTTTTGAATTTCTGCAAAAAATATTTTAGACCTAAGACACGGTCACATGAGACTCACCAAACACGCAGCCTTTAGCAGGGTAAGATATTTGGTTGCATAATCCCCTTACCCACTTTTTATTTTCTTTCCTCATGCTCCCTTCCCCAAATACATAATTTGAAATTTTTCCTGTCTATAAAATGGTTTTCTTTACTCTCAAGAATTTTCAGTGACAAAGAGAGGCAGGAAAGAAGCCTCGGGTCCTCTACTGGGCCTGGAGAGGCTAAGTCCAGGTTACCATGCAGCAAGGAAACAGCATCTTCTCGCGTAGGATCTTTGCAGCTGGTTAAAGCACTCACCTACAATTTAAAATTACCGAGCGTATGTCAATTTTAAAACAAGAGGAGAATGCACTGCCAGTACACAGACCAAATTAAAGAAACTTCAATCCAAGAATAAGGAATACCTGAGCTATATCATAAATGAAATGTAAGATTTTCTTTAGTGTAACTGTTGAGTCTTGTTGACAAAGCACTCTTTTAAGCTAAATTAAGTGTTCCAGATAACACCAAAAAAACAGAAAACTGCCATAGAATAAAAATCAGCTTCAGCCCTACTTCACTGAACAGGTGAAGCAGTTACAGTGAGCTTTCCATGTGAGGAAACGGCGTGGAAACGCAGCTTCACTGTGACAAATGCTGCGCTGTGTTTAAGAGATGCCGGCTCTTCCAAAAGGCTGAGCTTCCACTCCGCACAGCACCATTCTAGCAAATATCAACACAAGTGAAGCGCAGACGGAGCATCGTCCCCAGCGCTTAGCTATGCAGAGAGCACCGCACGGCGAGGACTTCCGAGCTCTCTAACGCCTTTCCAGCCGCTTGGGCCTATGCGAACGATTTTCGTCTCAGGCAGGCCCCAGAAAGTAGAGCACAAAAAACTATATTTAATTAAAGATTCAGTCTAATTCCCAGTAGTAAATCACAGGAAATATTTAGTTCCAAAGTAGTCTCTTCTCAGTCCTAAAACAGTTGGGTTTTGGTTAATTTGCGTTTTAGAACTGGATTTTTTTTCTTTAAGTTAAAAGTCCCACATTTCTCCCTTTTATGGGTCTTTAGAACAGCAGTTGCTTTCAGATCTGAGAGTGAAACTTGGCTTTAAAAGTAACTCATTTTTATGAAAACTCTACCCAGAAAACTAGTTATGAGTTAGAACAGTTCAGATTGCTTCTTTTCTTAAAATACCCTTTTACTCAAACTGAAAATGCTCTTGCTGTCATCGCACTGATCCCGCCTGCAGCCTTTGACTCATTTCAGAAGGCAGCCGGCTGCCTCCCCAGCGCCCCAGCCTCCCCGTGCGCTCCCATTTTTCCAGTTCAGGAAAGACCTACTTTCCTACTCGACCCTTAACATGTCTTCCAGAGCCGGGTTAAAAAAAAAAAAAGGTACGCTCACAATTATAACTGCATTTGAAAAACACAGCAACACGTAAGAACAAGCAAAAATGGCTGGTCTTCAGTTTTGATCTTAGAGTCTATTTTTTTTTTTAATTAAATCTTTAAAGAAGTTTAAGTTATAATCCTAATTTAAAGAGAACATCCATAATTTTAAAAGAATACCATTAAAGAGGCAAAACTAAAGAAAGGCCCTCCGGCAGGCCGAAGCAGGTTGCCTCCATCTCCAAGGAGGTGCAAGGGTGGCGCAGCACACGCTGTACTTGGAAAGGCAGGAAGAGGACAGGGTTTTGTAACAGCTCAACCAGGAGGGTAGGTGAGCAAGTCGGTCAAGTGCTTAAATTCAAAGTAAGTAACACTGGATTTGGCAGAGGTTCCCGATTTTGTCATTTATGCGATAAAAACATGCCCAGCTTAAACTAAGGGGACCACCATTTTTGGAACACCTGGTGAAACTGTGTGTAATGCCTAGTCATGAGGTTTGTGATATGTGGTGCGTTTACTCTAAATCACTTCTGAAAAAAAATAAATCCTGGCCCTTCTTCAGGAACTTCAACGTGTCGTGAGTAACGTGGCCTTCTTGACACACGTTAGCTACAGAGATGACAGTTCCCGCAGAACTTCGGCGCGCCCAGCGCGCAAGGCCCTCCTGCCAGGCTGGGGACCGCGCTTGGCTGCGCGGGGGAACCTCTGCTCGCAGCAGCCCCTCCACCTGCGGCCGAGAAACCGCCAGCCCCGGAGTCCGCTAGCGACTTGGACCCGCAGGAAATCCGCCCGGGGCCCGCGCCCCGTCGGGGAGGGGTGCTCCCGCCCCCGCCGCGAGCCAGTCGCGAGGCGGGAGTCCCCACGCGTCCACGTGACGCCCCCCTCACAGCCTCCGGTCACGATGCCCCGGGGCTCGCCCCTCGGGGGTGCCTGTCGCTCGCGGGCACCGCTGGGCAGGCACGCGAGAAGGAACACGCCTCCCCGCCCTGAGCGCCCCGGGCGCTCGGCGGACCCCTCGGTGCCCATTTACAGACCGCGGACGCGGGCGAGGCCCGGCCCGGACCCGCTTCCCTGCGTGGAAGAGGGCGGGCCGCGGGCACCTCGCCGCGCGCGACCGGACGCGCGGGCCCTTTAAAGCCGCGCGCTTCCTGCGCCAGCGCCGCCCCCGCCGAGGGTCACACTTGAACTTGGGCTCGCCCCGCGCGGCCGGCGCTCCCCGGCCGCGGCCGCCCCTTCGCACGTGTCGGGTGCGCTACCTGGAGACAAAATCAGGGCAAGGCAAAACGCCCACCGGCCTCCGGACCCTGCGTGGCTGGCCCCACACAGGCCCCGGGCGGCCCTCCGCGCGCCCCCACCTGCAGCCCGCGCCCCTCGCAGCGCCCTCCCCCGTCGGGCGCGGCGGAAACGACCCCGCCCGGCGGCCCCCAGCTGGGGTGGGTGGGCCGCCCCCATCCCCGAAGCCGGAGCCCGCGGCAGCAGTCCGCGCGGGCGCCGGAGGCGGTGCAGAGGGAACTTTCTCGCGGCCACTCTCGGCGTACTTTCTCCACTGCCGGCTCCCCGACGAGCCCCGGCTCCCGCTTCCAAACCCCATTCCGCGCGCGAGTACCGCCTCCTGCCCCGCACCTCGGCCCCGCCCGCCGCCCCCCGGCTCTGCGCCCTGCGCCCCGGCCGCGCACCTTCCAGCCCGCGGAGCTGTTGCTGTCGCCCTTGTCCTTGAAGTAGGGCACGCTCTTGACCATCCACTCGTAGATCTGCGACAGCGTGAGCCGCTTCTCGGCCGAGCTCTCGATGGCCTTAGTGATGAGGTCGGCGTAGGACAGGTTGCCCCACGCGTTGCGGCGCGACGAGCTGCTCTTGCGTGGCTGCCCCGCGAGCGGCCCCGCGGCGGCGGGGGCTCCGGGCGGGGGCGGCAGCGGCCCGGGCGGGGGCGGCGGCGCGGGGCGCAGGCAGCCCGCCTCGGGGCCCGGGAAGTCCCCGCACAGCGCGCCGGGGGCCGCGGGGCCGGGCGCCCGCGGGAAGTCCCCGCGCTCCTCCAGCAGGCTCAGGCCGCGCATGAAGTCGGCGCCGGCCGCGGCCCCGGGCAGGCCGGGCGCGGCGTCGGGGTTGGCGGTGGCGCCCGTCGGCGCGGGGCTCGAGGTGGCCGAGCTGCACTGGCCGAACTCCGGCCTGGGCAGCGGCCAGGTGCACGAGCGCGGCCGGGGCAGCGGCTCGAAGTCCGGGTCGGTCTCCACCGCCGGGGGCGCTTCGGCCATGGTGACCCCCGCCCTCCCGGCCGCGGCGAGCGAGGACGGGCGCGGCGAGGGGCCCGGGCGCGGGCCGGGGGGACCCGACGCGGGCGCCGGGCGAAGACCTGGCCGAGCTGCGGGGGCGCCGGGGGCGCCGGGGCCGGGGCGCTGCCCGGGCCGGTCCGCGCAGGAAGGTGGCGCTCGCCGCTCGCCGCGCTTCGGCCGCTGCCGCCTGTTGAATGCGGCGACTCCGCGGCCGCCGGCGCCCGGGCCCGCGCCCCCCC